>JAADXE010000146.1:0-47154 GCA_023337545.1 Pythium coloratum
CTCGTCTATCTCCTCTCTTCGTATTGGCGATGAAGACGTCGTGGGCTGTCGATTCACTAGCCTCGTCGCACAGGGCGATGACTACACGAGCAATATTGACGGCGTGCCGAGTTTGTTGCGCTCGATAGGCCACGGTCTCCGCTATTTGGACCTGGGGGATCGCAAGCGCATCTCTGTCGCCTTGCCTGACGTGATGGTGTCGTGTCCCAACCTCCAAGTGCTCGATCTCCAGGACTCGCGCCTCTCCGGGGACTGGGACGACATGCCTCTTCACTCGCTTCAGTCAATTAACCTCCGCAACTGCTGGCTTACTGCGAGCAGCATGGCCGACTTGCTGACTCTGATACTAGCAACCCCCGAGACCCCACTGCGATATCTGGATCTCCGGGGGAATAGTGACGTCGACTCGGACACTCTCAACGCGCTGCTCAAGCTTCTACAGAGGAACAGGACGTTACTGCACGTGGAGATGCCTTATATGTGCTTGGCTTCCGATATACCAGGGGACGTGGCGCTACGCAGGCAGCTCGAGGTGATCGACGAATACGTTGCGGGCGAGTCTGCGTCCGCAGAGATCAAGCTGGCGATGCTGAGTGTCGCAGAGTATCGAGATGAACTTCGATGGGACGAATACATCGTCCGCAATATTCTGGCGTTCACTAGCTCGGATCGAGTCGTCGGATGGACGCGCTCCTGTATGGGCAGATGCAATATATGTTCATTTGCCGAGATTCTCCGCACGCAAATAGAGTTCTAGAACAATCATCGAGCATAAAACTATCATTGATGATATGCGTCCGTTTTTGTGAGTGCTGGTTAGGTACTTACAGTACTATACGTTCACCAGATTCTCCGAAGTTGGCACGCACCTCTTTATTCTTCAACATTCAAGGCCCGCACCAACAGACCACCAGCCATGGCAAGAACTCTCAAGCACCAGCGAGCACGGGCCCACAAGCCGGCTGCTGCCTTGACGGAAGAAGAGCTCTGGCGCAAGGCGGAAGATGCTCTTCTTGGGCTTCTCGACACCGAGATCGACAGCAGCACTACTGACATCGACTATATGTGCCCTCGTAGTGTGAAGCTCATCGTTCGACGTGATCTCGTCCGTCGAAGAGCCAACGCCAAGGTCGAGAAAGTGCTTCACGACGTCATGGACGCACTTGGTGTGCTGTGTGTGCTCGCCGAGGACGTGTACAACTATTCCGAGACATTTTGGACGCGTGCGATCTGCTCGGATATCTCGGTCTCTCCATCATGGGACGTCTGTGACATAAGACCCAAGGCCAGAGAGATTGTCGCCTTCACTCGCGCGCATGGTCTCCACGTCGTGCTCTCGTGGCAGAACCGTGTGTTCCAGTCATACGCCGCAGATGCGATTGGCACGTTTCTTCAGTCCCCTCGTCACAAGTACCTCACTCAAACGCCACGAGAAGTCAGCGTGAGACCGGTACAAGTGAGTCTTCAGTTCGTCGAGTGTAAGCTGGCCGCGCACGAACTCACCCGCGTCATGGAGGCACTAGCTGTGCCTAACCTCACTATCGACTCCGATATCCACGACATCCCGCTATGCTGCACCCACTCACTGCAATCACTCGAGTTCAAGGGCAGCACACTTGATGTCGCTGGTCTCAGCGCCCTCGCTGTTGGACTCGCAAGCCCACACACGAGATGAGTCGACGGTCTCATCTTGGAGAACGCTATCGCGCCGGCCGACTCGCCCAAGTACCTACCGGCATTCAGACGAGTTTTGGTCGCCGCGCTGCAAGCCAAGCAAACAGACTCCGCCGGTAACTGCCCCGGGCTCAAGCTATCCCTAGCCAACAACGAGATGATCCAGCCGATTCACATCGAGGCCTTGCAGGAGGCTCTTGCGCTGGCCACTAGGCCACTCTCTGCCCTCTCAGTGGCTAGGATTGATGGAAGGGAAACAGGAACGTGGTATCGACTCGGTCAGATCATCTTCACACCGTCACGAATCCCAAGTGATGACGGCTTCGAGCTAGACATCAGCGACGTCAAGTGCGAAGCCAACGCAGTGGAACACTTGTCCGCGAGTCTCAAGAACATTGTGACGGCTGTAATTCCACGAGTACATGCTGCACAGCAGGCGTCAGAGCCCGTGCACTGTCGTGTCGTGGAGCCGACAGCCGAACTCTCCTCACGTCATGAGTATCAGGTCGTAAGTGTGCGCCCCCGTATCCAAGATGCTAGCGGATCGATCTTGATCGCGACACCTTCAACAGCAGAAGGCTCGACGAGGGTGGACCTCTCGTCCACCACCTCGCTTCAGGTCGGTGACGAAGACCTCGTCAGCGGTCGTCCTACACGACTAACGATGAACGCCGCGCCATTCAACTTTGACAACGACGCCATTGTCAGCATCACAACGCTTCTCGGCCACCGACTACAGTGGCTCACGCTTGGTCACCGCAGTTACATTAACACCGCGTTGCCCCGTGTAATGGACGCGTGTCCACATCTCCAGGTCCTCAGCCTTCCTTCCTGCGACATCCAACAACGAGGTACCACTTCATGCTGGACATGGATGACGAACCACCGAAACATTGAAGCGATCTGCCTCAACCAGAGCTCCCTCGCCAATTTGAACGCGACCAGTCTACTGTCGTTGGCTGCGCAGTCTCCTCACAAGACTCTACGTTATCTCGATCTGCGAGTCGGCACCCGCCTCGACGTGGAGACGCTTGGTGCGTTGCTCGAGCATTGGAAGGCGAACCAAGCGTTGAGTTGCGTGGACATCAGCAGCTCGTTGCTGGACAATAGGATGAAGAGAAGGAAGAACTGCAGGCTCGTGCCCAAGCCATCGACGACTTCCTCCATGATGAGTATCTGTCCCCAGAGACCAAACTGGCGTTGCTAAGTCTCGCGGGATGATTTTCGATGGGACGAAGCCATCGCACAGAACATCTTTGTATTCACGGGCTCAAATCAGAAACGAGTGGTACGTTGGAACATGTAAAATCTGCGAGTCTCACATAACGTAAAATAGTTGAACCGGAACATGTACCGGTACTTCGAAGTGGGTCCAAGTTGCCTTTGCAGTCATTCGCATTGCTGATTTTCGTGAGTGATGGTATCTTATGCTTGAAGTTGGTGTAGTCTTGGGTACTACTTTGCATGCACAAATGGCAGGGGACAACTACAGTACCGGCCATGCCTACACTGAAGGACTCAAAGAGTGTTCAACGCAAAAGACCCCGAGTGGTTTTCTACTGCATTAAAGTGACGCCTGGGGATACTTGTTCGAGAAAAACTATTGCGAAGGAGTAGGTGGTTCTGCAATCATTCCCACGACATTTGTTGTGTATGTTCGACGGTGAGTGTGGGTCTTCTCAGTCTCTCTTGACCAAGTGTCATTTTTCAATTCGACTGATAGGAAGAATGGCGAGAACCCGGAAGCATCAGCGAGCGCGTCAGCTTCGAGACGCTGCAACGGACGCTGCTCGTGAAGGGAGTCTGGCCTCGACGCATGTGGCCATCAGCGAAGAGCTATGGGCCAAGCTAGAGGAATCGCTGCTTGGGCTGCTGGACGTGGACTTCGACTACGACTCGACCGACCTCGAGCATTCGTGTCCGAAGACTGTGCAGCTTGGCGTTCGTTTGGATCTCGTGCGTGCAGGGGCTTCACACAAGATCAAGAGGCTGATGGAGCGGGTGATGGACGCGCTTGGCATGCTGTGCATGCTGCTGGAAGCCAACAGGGACTGTCACAAAGTGTGGGCGCGTGTTCTGCTATCGCATATGACGATATCCGCGTGGGACGCGGAGGAAGACGAAGACTCAATCCGAGGTGTTGCTACTTATACGCAAGTGCACGGTCTTCACGTTGTCTTCGCGTGGCACAAGCGCAAGTTCCAGTCGTACGCTGCCGAAGCAATGGGCGTCTTTCTTCGAACGCCTCGCCAACAGTACGAATGGCTTCTTTATAGGAGGTTCCTCGACGAGAGTCCGAGGCTCGTGCACATGGGGCTGCAGTTTGTCGATTGCCAATTGACCACTCAAGATATCGTTGGCGTGATGAAAGCGTTGGTCGTGGAGGAGCTCACGGCAGATTCCGATATCGAAGACGTGCCTCTGAGCGGCGCGTACAAGCTCCATTCACTAAAGTTCGAGAGTGTTCCTTTGGATTCAGCAGCGCTAGATGCGCTCGCTGCCGGCTTGGCGAGCCCAAACACAAGGCGGGTTGACAGTCTCAGCTTCGAGAAGACGCTGTTACTGGCGAACGCTCCAAAGTACATACCAGCGTTCAAGCGCGCGCTCGTGGCGGCGCTTCAATCCAAACATACCGACTGTCCGGGCCTCAAACTCTCCCTCGCCCAGAACGATCTGATCCAGCCCGTCCACGTCGAAGCCCTCCAGGAGGCGCTCGCACTCGCGACACGACCACTGTCAGCACTCTCCGTCGCTAATATTCCAGGGGGAGATGTTGGCACGTGGCTGCGACTGGGCCAGATCATCTTCACGCCTTCGAGGATTGCAGAAAACAGCAATTGTGAACTTGATATCAGCCGCATTAGAAGGGAGAAAGAGGCCGTGGAGACGCTGTCGATGAGCCTTGGTGCTTTGGTCGCGGATATGATTCCACGGATCGGGTTGGCTCTGTTGACTTCGGAGAAAGTATACTGCCGCGTGTCGGACGGGAATGAGGAGAACCTGTCGCCGCTCGAGATCTATGAGGTCGTCAGCGTTCGTGCCAGCGGTGAGAGCTTCAGCGGATGGATGCAGATCAAGACACCACTGGCTGAAGCAAGTTCCACGTGGATCAGCAGCTCATGCATCACCTACCTTCGGATTGGCGAGGAAGTGGTTGTGGGCTGTCGATTCACTAGCCTCATCGCTCAGGGCGACGGATACTCAAACACTATCGATGGTGTCCTCAGTTTACTGTCCTGGATAGGCCACGACCTCCGTCATCTGGAGTTTGGGGATCGCAACTCCATGGGATGTGTCTTGCCCTTCGTGATGGAAGCGTGTCCCAAGATCCAAGGGCTGAATCTTCAGTACTCGAATCTCCACCAAACCGGAGATATCACTGCCTGGAACGACATGCCTCTCCATTCCCTCAAGGCAATCAGCCTTCGCCACTGCTCTCTCACCGCGAATGGCGTGGTCGACTTGCTGACTCGCGTGCTAGCAGCGCTCCAGACGCCTCTTCGCTACCTGGATCTTCGAAGCAACAACGGCTTCGACGCCGCCACCCTTGACGTGCTGCTCAAGCTGGTACGGAAGAACAGAGCGCTAGTCTGCGTGGAGATGCCCGATATGTGCTTGGGCTCCGATACGCCAGAGGAGGTTGCGCTTCGCAAGCAGCTACAGACCGTCGACCAGTACCTTCTGGGTGAGTACCTGTCGCCAGAGATCAAGTTGGCGTTGCTAAGTGTCGCGTGGCGTCAACAAGATCTTCGATGGGACGGCAATATCGTCCACAATATCTTTGCGTTCACGGGCTCACGTCAGAAACGAGTAGTGCGTTGGAACAGGCGAGAGCCAGAGGCATGAACTTTTAGTTGATTCAAGACAATTGAGACTGTGAGCATGATCGATTACGCGACACGAAAGGGAGACGGTGGATAGTCAACGAGGGCTTGGTCGGTGGGTTCGAGTGGCCGCGACAACTGACTCTTCGGTGGTGCAGCAATCATTTCGGGCCATGATCATCTGATGGTGTCCGATATTGTGTTGGGTCAGATTCGGTGTAGGCAAGCAGCTCTTCATTGTCGAACATCCAACGCTCCGCTAAACGACCGCCAGGCATGGCAAGAACGCTCAAGCGTCAGCGAGCTCGTGCACGCAGAGACCAAGATGCGACCTCCCCCTCGACTGTCGTCGCGACGGAGGAAGAGCTGTGGAGGAAGGTAGAGGACGCGCTGCTTGGGTTACTCGAGATCAAGGTCGACAACAGCACCGCCGACGTCGACCACTTGTGTCCTCGAAGTGTCAAGCTCGTCTTCCGGCTTGATCTCGTTCGCGGAGGAGGCTCTGAGAGGCCGGATAAAGTGCTGCAGGAGGCGATGGATGCACTAGGCGTGCTGTGTGTGCTCGCTGAGGAGGTGTACAAGCATTCTGAGAAGTTTTGGTCGCGCGTGATCTTCTCACACATGATGTTGTCCCCGTCGTGGGACGTCGATCAAGTCCAAGCGAAGATCGATGATACCGTCGCCTTCACTCGAGCGTACGGCCTCCACGTTGTGCTGTCGTGGCAGAACCGCAGGTTCCAGTCGCATGCCGCAGATGCAATTGGCACGTTTCTTCAGTCCCCTCGCGGGAGGTATCGCGTTTCATTCCGTGGATATCAGAACGAAGTCAAGCACAGCGCGAGACTCATACGAGTCGGTCTTCAGTTCGTTGAGTGCAAGCTGGCCGCGTACGATCTCATCCGCGTCATGGAGGCACTAGCCGTCCCAGATCTCACCAGCGAGTCCGACTTCGACGACGTGCCGCTTTGTGGCAGTCATCACTACAATCGCTGGAGTTTAGAGGTATCACGCTTGGTGTCGCCGGTCTGAATGCGCTCGCCGCTGGTCTCACAAGTCCTCATACACGACGAGTCGACGGTCTCGGTCTAGAAAACGCCATCGTGTTGACCAATTCACCGAAGTACCTGTCCGCATTCAGACGTGTGATGGTCGCAGCACTCCAAGGTAAACAAGTTGACGCTACCAGCTCTTGTCCCGGTCTCAAGCTCTCCCTCGCTGACAATAGCGTGATCCAAGCCGTGCACATCGAAGCTTTGCAGGAGGCTCTCGCAATCGCTACGCGGCCGCTTTCTTCACTCTGCGTCGCTGGAATATTCGGAGCAGACGTGGGAACGTGGCTTCGACTGGGCCAGATCCTCTTCATGCCCTCGCGGATCCCAGTCGATGGCGGCTTCGAGCTGGACATCAGTCGTGTCATGAGGGAGCGCGACGCCGTGGAGACATTTTCCAGCAGTCTTGGAAACATTGTTTCTGAGCTGTTGCCACGAGTAGCTGCTGCGCTGCTCGCTTCTGAAGTTGTCTACTGTCGTGTGTTGGAGCCGACTGCCGAGCTCGTCCCACGTGACGAATGCCGCGTCCTCAGTGTGCGCTCCATTGGCCTTGGTTCTGGCGGTTGATTTTTGGTTGAGACGCCAACAGCAGCATAAAGCTCGACGTGGGTGAGCTGCTCGTCGATCACGTCTCTGCGCATCGGTGACGAAGACCTCGTATGCTGTCGCTTCACTCGGTTCACGATGGACGGTGGCTGCTCTGATGACGACAATGAAGCCATCGTGGCCTTCACTAAGATCATCGGCCACCATCTACAACGGCTCACGCTCGGCGAACGCAGATACCTTGAAACCGGGTTACCACGTATTATGGACACGTGTGCCAACTTGCAGATTCTCGGTCTGTCGCCTTCGAGTATTTACCAGCGCGGCAAGGCGACGTCGTGGACGTGGGCGAAACACCATCGCAACATCCAGGCGATCTGTCTCAACCAGAGCTACCTCTCCGACACGAGTGTGCTCAGTCTACTGTTATTCCTCACCGTGTCCACGCACCACCCGCTGCGATATCTGGATCTACGCATCAACTTCCACCTCGAACCTAAGATGCTCGAGGCGCTGCTCGAGGTCGTTCAGGCCAACAGAGCCTTGGTTTGCGTTGATATCCATCGCTCATTGGTGGACAAGGCCGAATCCGACGACGAGAAAGATCTGCGTGTATGTATCCAAGACATCGACGACTTCTTCCATGCAGAGTATCTCTCCGCAGAGATCAAACTGGCGTTCTTGGGTGTCGTGCGGCGTCTCCACCACCTCCACTTGGATGACAACATTGTCCAAAAAGTCTTCGATTACACCAGATCGAGGTACAAACGAATGCTGAGGCGAAACTAGCAATCCGCTGCTAGGATTGAACTCTCATGTTGAAGTAATGTGGATCACTATAGTACAGTGGAGCTGTCGCAGCAGGCAAGAACATCGTTCACGTCTAACTGATATCTGAGTTACGTGAGTGAAGGTCCTCACCAGGATCGAGAGACGTCACCACGATCGAGGCAAACAAGATATCCACGTCGTTACTAGTGATTTACGCGTTTTCAATACACGTGTTCCTACTTGGAAACCGAGGCCGCGTGGACGAGTCCACTGAACGCACTCTCCGGGTCCGCTAGCAGAGCCGCTGGTGAGTCAAACTCGGCCACACGGCCACTATCCAGCACGAGAATGCGGTCGCTGTCCATCACTGTCGCCAGGCGATGCGCAATCGTGAGCTGCGTCACGTGCTTGAGCTCCCTGGCCACCATGCGTGCCAGCTTGGCTTCCGTCTCGTGATCCATCGACGCGGTCGCCTCGTCCATCACCACAATCGCACAACGACGCAGCAGCGCACGGGCCATACACAGCAACTGGCGCTCACCCACCGACAGGTTCTCGCCATTGGCCTGCAGTGGTAGCTGAAGAACGGACTCGGCAGCGCTTGTTGTCATCAAGGCTTTAAGCGCTGGCAGCATCTCGACTTTGTCCAGCATTTCCGTGATCTCTACGTCGCTGAAGTCGTCGAACGGGTCCAAAAAGTGGCGCAGTGAGCCTTCCAACAGCACGGGAGACTGAGGAATGATCGCGATCCGCGAGCGAAGCACGCTGAGCGGCACGCTAGCCACGTCCACGCCGTCGATACGAATGCTACCACTCGACAGCTCGTTCATTCGTAGCAGTGCCATCGAAAGACTCGACTTGCCAGCGCCTGTTCGACCCACGATACCGATCTTCTCGTGCTTGCGGATGCTGAAGCTGATGTCATGAAGCACTGGTAAGTCGCCTGGCTTGTAAGCGAAGTTGACGGACGCAAACTCCATGCCACCTTCGCGAGGCCAATCACTGGACGGCTCCACACTGAGAAGAGAACCGACTCCATCGCCCTCACGAGGCAACGTGCTGTATTCGAGCACACGTTCGACACTGACCATTGAGTTTTCGGCCTTGGACCACGCCTTCATGAGCGTGAGCAGCGAGGCGTCGACGCTCAGTGCGTACGTGAAGGCGAGACCCACGAGACCAGGCGAGAACCAGTCGGAAAACACGATAAACGACCCGACCACGAGCAGCACGATCACACAACCCAGCAACTGGAGACGCAGCGCGAACCACTGGATCATGATGATCTCCGTATCCCACAGCTCGTTGTCCACGTCAATCCGCTTGTGATTTTCATCAATCGCACGACTGATGTAGTCACTGCCAAATGCCCTCAGGATCGACGCACCAGCTTCGCTCTGCGTGATGTGGCTCAGAATCGGCGAGTTCACGACCTTGAGCATACGTCTGACATCGCAGAAAGTACGCACGTAGCCCTGTGCGATGCGGACGTAGATGTAGATGATGGGTACGACGCACAGACCGACGTATTGGATCGTGACGGCGGCAGTGATCAACGCACCAACAGTAGAGAAGAACGCACTCAGTAGTGTGCTCCAGGCGGTTGGGATCAGCACGTCGATCGTGGCGACGTCGTCGGCGTAACGGTTGATGATACGCCCAATAGGGTTGGCGTCAAAGAACCGGATCGGCGCGTGGAGCAAGCCGTCGGTCATGGAGGCGAACAGTGACTTGGCAGCCTTGAGACCAATCACAGCGACGACGACACCACGCACGAATACCATCGACGCGCCAGCAGCAGCTAGTGAAGCGTACACGTTGGCGAAGTACGCGACGCGGTCGCTCTCGAAATTGTTGCCGCTGGTCCAGTGGCTCAGCCAGAAGTCGCTGCCGATCTGGAAGCCCTGCCACGCGAGCTGTGCGAAGAGGAGAAGCACGACCAGGTATCTGCCACCCACGGCGGCGAGGTAGTTACGCAGTACCGAGAACGAGATCTGGCCTTCTTGTCTGCCTTCTTCCTGTACTAGCAGACCAGCAGCAAGCTTGATCGCCTCTAGGCCAGCCACCCCTCCGTGCGGCTGCTTGCCTGCGTCATTAGCGAAGACGAAGTCGGATACTCGAGGCGTAGGACTCGCTGTTCGCTCTTGGCTCAGGATGCGGCCGCCACTAAGTGAGACCCGGCAGTTCACGGCCGACGATGCGATAATGTCCGGGTTGTGGGTCACGAGCACGACGGTCTTGGCCGCCAAGAAGCCGCAAAGGCACTTGTCGAAGATCTGCTTCTGGACCAAAGTGTCCACGGCAGCAAGCGGCGAATCCAGGAAATACACGTCAGCGTCCGCGTAGCAGGCTCTTGCAAGAGCCACGCGGGCCTTTTGTCCGCCTGAGAGGTTCACGCCACGCTCTCCGATCTCTGTGGCATCTCCAGCTTCGAACAGCGCGAGATCGTCTCTCAAGCAGCACGCGTCCAGCACGGTGTTGTACCTCGCAACGTCGTAGGATGTGCCGAAGAGAATGTTGTCGCGGATCGTGAGGTTCTGGATCCACGGTTGCTGCGAGTAGTACGCCACGCGGCCACTCACACGGACGTCACCGTTTACTTTCGTCATCTCACCGAGTATGCCGCTCAGCAAAGACGACTTGCTGGCGCCGATACTTCCGTGGATTACGACAAAGTCTCCATGCTGGATCGTGAGGTTAATGTCCTTGAGAACGACGCTGTCAGCCCACGCGAAACTGGCATTCTTGATGCTCACAACTGGGACTGATGGGACGAGATCTCCTCTTGCACTGCTCGTTGTGTCGAGATCTGGAGACGAGAGGAAGCTGTTGAGTCGGTTGATGGACACACGCGACTGGATCAGAGACTGGATTGTCGCCGGCAGATCTCTCAGTGGATCACGCAGTGCGTTGAAGAGAGCCATCGACGTAAACACCTTGGCCGCTGTGAGCTGCTTGTCCAAAACGAGAGCGTAGACAGCAAACGACGCTGTCGAAACGAAGAACGGAGAGCTCCACAGCACAAACGTACTCGAAGCGCTTGCGTAGCTGTACGAGCCGAGACCTTTGAGTTCGACCGACCGTTGGTTGTCCAGCTTGTCTTGGAATCGTGGCTCCCAGGCGTTAAACTTCACGATCTGAATGGCACTGAACACTTCTTTGACAGTGTTCATCCGTGCGTCTTTGGCCTTCATGAGCTTGCCATAGGCGCCGCCCATGACGCGAGCGATCGAGTAGTTAACAGCGAGACTGGCGACCACAACTCCAATGCCTGCAAACGCAGCAACGTCCAGTTCTTTGTAGAGAAGAAACGTGATGACCACCACTTGCAGCGGCAGGATCCACGCGTTGTGGGCTGCGAGGATCGCGTACAGCACGCCGTTGGTATCGGAGGACACGAGATTGGAGATCTCCGCTGGCTTTGCTGATGCGGTCGCGTCACTGAGCGCACGCACAGCGTCACGTTGCAGTGCCTTGCGGAATAGCAGACTCTTCATGGCCGCTGTGACGCGTAGAGCGATGTGGTTGACTGCAAACTCGACTTGTGTGGCCACGAACACGTTCGCGACCCGCAGCAGAAAGAACGCGACGAGCCACACGCTCAGGTTCTCAAGATCGAGCTTTGCACCTTCGACACTGAACGCAGAGACGACGTGGTGCACGACCACAGGTGCGAAGACGGCGTTGGCTGCGACAAACGCCTGGCCCAGTCCACACAACGCGAAGGTCTTGGCGTACACGAGCAGCATGGCCTTGGTCAGCGACTTCCCGTGGCGTTCGTAGCACGACACGAAGCGCAAGTAGCACGTTTGTGTGGCGTTTTCATGCTCGAGCGGCAACAGATCGCCGAAGCCCAGCGCGCGCTGCTGGCTGATGGCGTAGACGGCGTCGCCGCTGCGGAACACGAGCGTCTGCAGCCAGGAAACCCCACGGCTGAAGGCGCTGGCCTGGGTCTCAGGGATCGCATGGTAGACAGCGCCGTCTTCAGCTGGAGAGGGCAGCATTGTGACTGCCTACGAGGCTGCTACTACGGAGTAGATGGAGTAGCGCGTGGGCCTCTAGTGTCCTCTCATGCAGGTGCTCCTTGAGTATTCTCATGGCCAACCGCTGGCGATTGAATGCGGGCGGAACGGAATGGCTTGTCGACCATCACTCACGACAAATGCAACCATTTGACCAATGGAGGTGAAGAGCTCATCTGATACCGTCGAAGAATGATGGTGGTATGAGAGTCAGACTCAGGACTGGCTATCATGGCGAAGGCTCATGGGGAGCTCCTCGGATGTACCTTGCCATGGCTGGCACTTGATGCGTTCGATCTTCGATGTTTGGCAGGAGACCATCACCAGCCAATGGCCCGCCACCTCGCCGCCGCGTTGCTGTAGTCGGGTGGCCTGTCCAACAGATCCAGTGCTCACCAAAGCGAGGAGAGACCAGCTGCGCAAACACGAACAACCTGCAGCACACTAGCAATCTGTCCTCAAGGACGTTGAGTCGCCGCCAGGGCAACTGCAAACCGAATACAACAACCACAATTCTGACGGATCCTCGTCGGTGTATTCGGTGACTCGATTGTGGGTCTGCAGTTGAATCGCTCGTTCGCTGTTTCAAGCAGCGAAACTCATTCGTGACGCACTTTCTCATATCTGAAGATCAGTGACCACGGGTGACCAATCGGAAGCACGTGAACTTCCACCTCGGCATTCGATGGGCTGCTCGTCTCATTGTGTGGTAGACTGGTAAAGAATGGGTATGTCGAAGCACAAGCAGGAGCAGCAGCATTCCATTCCAATCCAAACCTCTTCTCCGTGCCTCACGAGGTTGCGCGGTGCAGCATGAACAGCTCACTCCTCAATCTTCTCTGTCCCTACCACGAGCTCACTTGAAGACCAGCCATAGCCATGGCGCCCTCCAGCAAATGGTTCACCGCTGAAGACGCGAAGATGTCGTTCAACCTCTTCTGTACCATCTACGGCATCGGCACCGTCGGTATGCCAGCCAACTTCTCTCGTGCCGGACCCGTTTTAGCCGTGCTCGCACTTCTGTTCATGGCCGTCACCAACACGTACGCGTCTGTCGTGCCCTCCAAGCTTCTTCTACGAGCCCCTCGCTCTGTCAAGACCTACGGAGACCTTGGCAAGTGGTACATGGGTCCGTTCGGTCGCTGGATCGTGCTGGTCTCGCAACTGCCTTCGCGTTGCTCGGCGCCTGCGCTGTGCTCGTGCTGGGAAGCATCCTCCTCGATGGTCTCTTTCCAGGCGCCTTTGGCACGACGACGTGGATCATCATCGTGGCACTGAGTGCCGTGCCCGTGTGCCTCACTCCCACGATGAAAGAGGCCGCAGGGGCTGCTCTCGCTGGCTGTATCGGTACGCTGGTCGCTGATATCACCGCTGTCGCGTTGCTGGTCCACGGTATGAACGGCAACCCGTTGATCCCAACGCCACAGATCTTATTCGAGCAGGTCGCGCTTACGTTCGGCAACCTCTCGCTCGCGTATGGCGGCGGCCTCGTGATCCCAGCACTGCAGCGGCAGCACAGCGACCCGTCGCGCATGCCTCGCGTCGTGTTCGTGACGTTTGCAGTCATCTCCGTGCTGTTCCTCGTACTCGCAAGCACTGGTTACTCGGCAAAGTGCTGTTCAAGCCCAACTCCGTCGACCCAAACACACCACCGTGCTCTTTCTGCCACGAAGAGTTCCAGTACAAGGTCTTTTACAACGCCACCGAGGCCGCACTCGGCCTCTGAGCTATCAGTAGGTCTCTCCTAAGGCACGATACTCGCTGTACCCGTGCCATATTTGTTTTGTTTGCAAATATACTTGCATTTGATGAACATTGAACTAACAGAAACAGCACTGCGCGTCACCTATACCGTCTTTGCATGCTTACAAGCCGAGCTTGGCGGCAGTGGCGTTGTAGTACACGTCGTACTTGAATTCGTCGTGGCAGAACGGGAAGTTTGGCGCATTCGGGTCGGCCGGGCCAGGCGCGAAGAGGTTCTTGCCGGTCTTGATGGTCACGTACGTGCCCAGCACGACACAGATCAGACACACGAGGATACCAGCGACCTTTTCGTACAGAGGGATGGAGGTCCACATCTTTTGGTAGTAGAACACGATCGGCAGGATGATGCAGCTCACCGAGATGGCCGAGGCGCCGACAAAGTCCGTGAGGTCGAGGAAGTGGTCCTTCAACAGCACGGACGCAATCGCAAGCGCCGCCATGATGGCGAGACGCGCCGGCACGTAGCGCATGGCGTAGCCCTTGTACTCGGCCGACTCGTCCTCCTCGTTCTCGTGGGTCTTCTCGATGTCGGCGATCGACACGACCGAGCCCTTGCTCTTGCGGACACCGTCAATTGGCGTATCGACAGCCGCGTAGGCAATAGCCTCCTCATCCACCGCCGCCTTCTTGTGCATTCCCAGGAAGAGACGCTCGACGATGTAGAACGCCGGGTGTAGGATCACAGCAAAGGCGATCGAGATGTGGAGCTGCATGAACAGGAACGCGAGCACGACGGCGCCACGGTCCGAGGCAAAGCCGAGCTTGGTGAGACCCGTGGTCGAGCTGGAGACGATCGTGAAGAGCAGGTTGCCCGAGATCTGGCAGCCCACGGCCGAGTAGCCCGTGCTGGCAAGGATCAGGAACAGCACCGAGATGAACGTGAGCGTGACGCCGATCACGCGAGGCATACGCGACGGCTCACTGTGCTGACGCTGCAGCGCAGGGATCACAATGCCAGCGCCGTACGCGAGCGAGAGGTTGCCGAACGTGAGCGCGACCTGGTCGAACGACAGGTCCGACGTTGGCACGCTTGGGTGGCCGCTCATGCCGTGGAGAAGCACAGCCACACCAATGACATCAGCGATGATGGTACCCAGGCACCCGGCAAAGGCCGCGCCAGCACCTTCCTTCATGGTCGGCGTGAGGCAGACTGGGATGGCGCTGATGGTCATGAGCACGATCCACGTCTTGTCCTGGAACGCACCAGGGAAGAGGCTGTCGAGCAGGATGCCGCCGAGCACGAGGAACGCGCACGGCACGAGCAGACACACGCCCATCTGCGAGATCACGACCAGCCAGCGGCCTGTCTTGCCCATGCACCACTCGCCCAGGTCACCGAAGGTCTTGACCGAGCGCGGCGCGAGCAGCATGACCTTGGAGCACACCACGGACGCGTAGACGTTGGCAAACGCCATGAAGAGCATGGCCAGCACAGCCAAAACGGGGCCGGCACGCGAGAAGTTGGCCGGCATGCCGAGTGTACCGATCCCGTACACGCAGCAGAAGAGGTTGAACGCGATCTTGGCGTCTTCGGCCGTGAACCACCGGTTGGACGCCATGGCTGATCTTGCTGGGGGATCTTGCGAAGGGGAGGCTTGCGAGGCCGACGAGGAAGATTGGAGAGTGAGGAATGGATAGGAACCTTCAGGCTCAGGAGCCGGGGAAGCTGTGAGCAGCTCACTGAGGCTCTGGGGCCCGGACAAACGTGTGTGGGTTCAGCCCGCGAGCCTCATCTTCATCCTCACGCGACGAAGGAGGATGCTTCGGCGATATGGAAGCGAGAAAGTGCTGTACTGTACAGAATGGAATTGGAACACGGCCGGTGGTTTGACTGAGGCAGAGTCGCTGATGACTCCCCCACCAGCAGCAGATCTAACCCACAGCGTCAGCCGCAGCCATCATCTCGTGCATAGCCAGGGCTGGTGATTAAACTTGCATTTCCTTTCAAAGGTTTTGATGACTCTGTTAGTGTGGAGGATGAGTCTCACGGTAGGCAAATCCTGCGGATTCTACTCGATATGGGAGGTTTCACGGCCGTTTCTATTCGAAGAGCTGCCATCTGATTGGCGCTCGTGACTCTCTCTCTCTCTCTCTCGAGCAAACAGTCGAAGTCGACTGATTGATGGAAGTGACTTGGAAAACACGGCAAATAGATCCGGAGCGGAAGCGCACAGGTGAGCGTGAGAGAGAGCCGAGTCCTGAGAGTGAGGCAGGGGCCCACACGGGCGGTGGCCCGGCCTGGAAAGTGCGGTCAGTCAGTCTGACGCACATGCGCAAACGCTTTCTGAAGCAGCGGCTCACTACGGTACTGTACTTCAGTAAGGCCTTCACGCACGTCGGCCTGGTGTGCTCGCTGGCGGCATGGACGTGGAATGGAATGCTGGCTGCTTCCATCAGCGTTGGTACGGGATGGATGCTGGAGGGGTCATCTCCGGACTGGAGACTACAGTACAACGGTCTCGGATGCTACCTTGTTGTCTCCTCCGTCGGGCGTGGCTTGATGCGGTAGCCCCGCGGGGGAGAGTTCAAGTTCTACGGGGCTGAGAATGATTCATTGAATCAGACTTGGGAGATGGAGTCGAAGCGTGGGCTTGGAAGTTTGAGTTTTCCGAGCGATTTGCACGACGGTTGGCGGGACCTAATATACCCAGAAATCCACGCTTCATTGACAGGCGGAGGAACTCATTTCCTCACGAAGAGCCGCACCATACAAGGCCGCTTGTTTTGAAAGTGCCGTGCATTAGGACGTCCCTCGAAAAATCAACTCGCCCCTCTTCAAGAACCGAACTGCAACGTGCGGGCGAAGGAGGATGTTGAACCACGTGACTCTCCGGCGCAAGACTGAGTTGGAAAACCACTCGCTCGCTGTGAACGAAAATCGCTTTCTGTCTGTAGCGATCCCTCTTTGCCACTGGTCTACACCACACGCTTTGTTTCACGAGGAGATGGCTTCTCACAGACCTGCACATCGTCTCGCTGTGGTAGAATACCATCTCTGTTGGTATGCTTACTGTACTGTACACGATACGACGTACTACGTAGTAGACTAGAAGATAACGTCGCTGGCAAACTCTTGCAGTAGGAACCGCGCGACCAGCGGCGCTGCGTGGCTGATCCCTTCGCACACTCGTCCTTCCTCAGCATCCACGCAACGAACATTGCGGATCGTCATATTCAGCCACGACTCCCACTCGTCGCCGCTCTTGAGCTTCGTGGGGCTTGTTTTAAACAGCGACGAGAAGAACCCTCCGCCTCTAGGCTTGCCGCGTGTGTCGTCGTCGCTTGCCTCGCGCTTGGCAGCCACCGCAACGGCGCCGCTGGCGATCGGCCCGCAGAACCCACACGACGCCTGCGTCTGGCTGTCGTGCTGGCTGCTCCAATGGAGGATCGTGTCCTGCAGCTCCTGAAGCTGCTTCGGCGTGCGCTCGATCTGGAACGGCGCCGACGGCCTGACAACTGTGAGCTGCGCGACCTTGGCGTCTTTCGCAGTCTCTACTTGGCTGTCTTTGACCGTCACGTGGATCACAAAACACTTCTTGGCGTCCCAATTGCGGCCCATGCCCGACGAGATCTCCACGTCTTCCACGTACCGCAGGAAGCCCAGAGACTCGCGCAGACGCGTCGTGCTGTCGGTGACGCTGCCGTCGTGGGCGGCGCCGCGCGCAGGCGGCTTGTCCAGCGCCGAGACGAACGATGACATGCTCTTCGGCTTGTTGCTACAGTCGAAGGTTCTCTCTGTGTAATGGAGACCATGGCGAGTGAGTGACTCACTTGGGAAATGCCAAATCACAAATTTGTGATTTGTGACGCGGGAGAGAGTGCTGCTCATGTCGTACATTTAGACGTGTTTACACCTGATTTACTATTTAGCGTAAATGGTGTTTACAAAAAATCCAGTTTTGATCGTGATTACCACCATTTGATCACTCGACGTCTTCGTTGACCACCAGCAAACTGGAAGATCTGGGCAAAGGCTTCGGCCGTGAGCTGTGCCGAGACTGGCTGGGCTGCTACGACACTCAGAAAAGCTGTTTTGGTCTCCGTTGACACGAACTCGTAGCGTACAAAGTGGTCGATTTCGGCTCGAAGACTTGAAGAATCTCTATGCTGATCCCCTGGCTGGTTGCTGACGTCGACGTACTGGAGGAGCTCACTGTCCCGCAACCATTGCAGCAGGGAGTTGATGCCTTTCTTGTCAATTGGATTGCGTTTCACAGACAGATACCGGAGTGGCTTGAACTCGCGGAGCCGGTCTATGGCGGTCTCGTCCAGCTCGCATCCGCCGACCTTGAGCACCTCAAGAGAGGATTGTAGCTCGGATAGAGAGACCAACCATTTCAGCGTACTTGGGTCAATAGCAGACTTCTCGATGGCGAGTTCCTTCAGGATTGGACAGCCTCTCAGCAACCCAGGCACTTGGAGCGTGATCACGGGGCTGCTGTTCACAAACTCGAGTTTCTTGAGATTGGCCCCGAGAACCCACAGAAGATCCCGCAAGAAGCCTTGCGTGGAGTGGCCGCGGGATTCGTTTCCGTTGACGTCGAAGACCAGCGACGTGAAACTGGAGCCAACGACAACATTGTCGCCGACCTGTAGCTTCGCGATGCTCGAGCTGCTTACCCAGCCGCTGCCAGCGCCGTCAGGAGTCGAGACCCGGAAATGACCCTCGGGTGAGATTTCCTCAACGTTTGTGAGGTCGGCCAGCGTATAGTTGGAGCCCTTGCGCTCGGTGAGCTGTTGATCGTAGAACATGATGTGGTTCATCAGTCGACAGGACACTGGGCTGCCGATCAGTACGCGGTCGTCTCGTAGTTGTGGCACGGCGTCGACGACGAGATGGTCGAGAGCCATGTACAGTGCATCACTTGCGGACCACAGCTCTGCAGCATCGCCGATCCAGCTGAAGCGGACCTCGCAGTCTGGCTCGGCGTTTGGTATGCGAGTTAACAGCAGCTTCCCGAGATGGAGCCAGGCTTGCTGTCCATTTGGCCGGATATTGGCGACTGTGAGTGAACGCAAAGGCCGTGTGGCCACCACCAGAGCGTCACGAAGCGCACGCAAATGCTCGCGATCAACTGAGACGTCTCTTGTGAGTGTCAGTGACACCGCTGTGGATCGAGGATCTTTAACTGAAGGTGATGGCGGTGTCATAACTCGCTGAAACGCAGCGAGATACGCTGGGGTCATGAAACACTCGCGATCTGTCTGCATGATGCCGTCGAGATGCAGCTCGCCGATAGTTGCGACCGTTGGATCCTCCAGAAGATCGGCAAGCGCGGTCAGCGCGTCCACATCCAGAGCATTCGAGCTCACGGACAGCAATCCCACGCGGATTTTGCTGGAGATCCGATCGTCCGACTCTTCACTGACAGCTTCTGGATGCTTGAGCAGCTCGTGAATCGTCGCAGCATCCGATCCTGTGAGTCCGCACTCCTCAAATCGTAGACCAACTGACCCGTTTCGTGTTTCGGCGTCGGCTTGGGCAGATCTCGTCAGGAAACGACCGAGAGCCTCCACCACAGGCCAGGCTTCCAGCTCCTTCCCACGCCAACTGAAGAAAACTGGTGTCCCGTGCTTCTTCACGTATCGCATCCAGCTCTCCATTTCTGCGGGCGGCGCTTCCACGATATCCGAGTGCATGAGTCGCGTCCAGAAGTTCTCGTACAGCGTCTCCGACTTGCGCAATCGTGTGGCCCCATTACACAGCGTTGTGACAGCGTCCACTACGGTAGACAGACTCTGCTGAAGACTAGGAGACGACTTGGATTTCTTGCTTTTGGTTACTGGGCGCGCACTCACACGATCCAAATGCACGACGAGCCACGCGACGCGCGGGCAAAGAAGATCGGCGTCGGCGGCGGTGGACGGGCTCTGCGTCTCCACGCTCAGCAGACACGGCAGCGTCTTCTCCAGCTTCTTCCAGTCGCTCTCGCTGAGGGCAGTGGCCTTTGGTGTGTGCACGGTGTGTGCTGCTGTAGCAGAGTCCTCACGCGCAGCACGGCGTTGCTTGGACTTGGTCATTGTTGTTGTGGAAATGAGAACGGAGAGATGAGCGATTGATCGAAAAAGGACGTCACCTTCACTCACGTTTGAGTCTATATCGGTTAGTAGAGGTCCTACCTGCGGATCGTCGTATATAAGTACACTGGAGACCGCACTGGCCACAGTGCCTCGTGTATCGA
Source organism: Pythium coloratum (assembly GCA_023337545.1). Taxonomy (NCBI): domain Eukaryota; phylum Oomycota; class Peronosporomycetes; order Pythiales; family Pythiaceae; genus Pythium; species Pythium coloratum. Next base: position 19,833 of record JAADXE010000146.1, read on the forward strand.
CAACTCCGGTTGAACGGTGTGCATGGTGGAGGGTAGCCACGGATGAATCTCCAAGGTCTACAACACCCCCTCCCTTCTCTCTAAGACATGCGGCGCACAGCACAGCAACCAGCTTCATCGGATTATTCCACTAAGGCTCGTGGCATGTCTCCACGAGTATGTATTTATACAGGCACACTCTACAAAACAACAGCGGATCTCATCAAATCGGTCTGTCATCGTATCATCTTTCACAGGATTTGTTGATGTGGACCCTGCTTCAGGGTCAACAGCCTCAAGGCTGGACGCCCACACTGGTCCATTGACGCCCATTCCCCCTGAGGCTCACTTCTCAATCATTTGACTTCCACACCCTCTTCACAGCCCCCCCCCCTCTTGTGCTCGACTCCACGTCTTCGTCATGTCGCCGGCATCCATTCCCAAGCTCTTCACGCCGCTCACGCTTGGTGGCAAGAACGCCATCACGCTGCAGCACCGCATCGCCATGGCTCCGCTCACTCGCCTGCGTGCTGGCGCTGCTGGTGCGCAGCCTGACTACGCGGCGACATACTACAACCAACGCTCCAGCGAAGGCGGTCTCATCATCACGGAAGCCACCAGCATCTCGCCCTTCGGTCGCGGATACACTTGCGTCCCGGGGATCTACGATCAGTCGCACATCGAGGCGTGGAAGCCCGTGACGGAGGCTGTGCACGCACAAGGAGGCGTGATCTTCCTCCAGATCTGACACGCGGGACGGCTCAGTCACCCGGACCTCACGCCAGGCAATGTGCTGCCAGTGTCGTCCAGTTCCAACATGCCGATCGATGAAAACCGTACGACGGTGACTCAGAACGGCCGCGTGTCACTCGTGAAGCCTCGTGCTCTTGAGACTGAGGAGATCCCCAAGATCTGTGAGGACTTCTGCGTGGCCACCGAGAACGCCATCGCTGCTGGCTTTGACGGCGTAGAAGTACACGCAGCCAACGGGTTCCTCCTTGAGCAGTTCCTCTTCGATGGTATCGACGACCGCACTGACTCGTACGGCGGCTCGGTCGAGAACCGTGCTCGTTTCCTGTTTGAAGTGCTGGACGAGATCCTCAAGACCACGCCATCGAGCAGGGTTGGTGTGCGTCTCTCACCGTACGGCAAGAGCTGCGGCCAGCAGGACTCGGACGCAGCCGCCACGTACTCGTACGTCTTCGACAAGCTCAACGACTACGAGCTGGCGTACGCTCACCTCATTGAGCCGCGTGCGTTCCACTACGAGAACGAGCTGACGCCGAAGGAGGGCGCTACGGCGTTCTTCCGCAAGGTGTACAAGGGTGTGCTCATGACGGCGTCGGGCTATGACCGTGAGAGCTCGATCGAGGTCGTGGAGAAGGGTGACGCTGATCTTGTGGCGATTGGTCGCGACTTCATCTCGAACCCTGACTTGGTGAAACGCTACAAACAAAACGCAACCATCGCACCGTACGACCGTGCGACGTTTTATATGACTGCCGAGAAGGGCTACACGGACTACCCGACGCTGGAGGAGCAGGAGAAGAGTAAGAAGACGGACGGTGAGTCGCAGCCATATGGGTCATCATCCCGTAACCAGTCCTACCTAATGGATACAGTCGCCGTCGGAGTACGTCAGCAGCTCCGTCATCGAGACACGGTCTTCGTCCGACGATGCCTCTGAACGTGAGAGTTGTGGAAGGGCAATCACGTGACGCATTGATGCAATACACGTACGTCAGGTACGAGGCCGATGACCACCTGGATCTGCTTATGTTGGTTCGTCTCATAGCCATGTCTCCAAGGCATTCATTTATGCAGGTAGCCGCCTCCCATTTCTTGAGTCATTCTATTAACGAGGAATCAACAAGGATAATCGTATTAATTGTCGGAGACTATAACGTGAACACCCTTCGCTGACTCACAGGGGCAACAAGTCCACGAACAACCTAGGAACCTCTACGTCACAGCATAGCCCCATCCTTCAGCAACACGCTTCCCCAACTCTCACTCACTTGCCATTTCTCCGCCTCATGCTTCCTTCTGTCCTAAGTCGCGTCTGTCCCGCTACCATGTCGCCATCCATCCCCAAGCTCTTTACTCCCGTCACACTGGGAGGCAAAAACCCCATCGTCTTGCAGCACCGCATCGCCATGGCGCCCCTCACCCGTGTGCGAGCCAACTACGAAGGCGTGCCGCCGGACTACGCCGCCAAGTACTACAAGCAGCGCTCGACTGAAGGCGGTTTGATCATCTCGGAGGCCACCAACATCACGCCGTACAGCCGTGGGTACGTCGGCACGCCAGGCATCTACGACCAGGACCAGATCGCCGGCTGGAAGCGAGTGACGGACGCCGTGCACGCTGAAGGAAGCGTCATCTTCATGCAGATCTGGCAGGTGGGTCGTCTCGGCCACCCGGACCTTGAACCGGGCAACGTGCTTCCTGTGTCCTCGAGTACGAACATGCCTCTCAACCGCAACCGTATCGCCATCACCCTGAACGGACAAAAGCCCCTCGGCAAGCCTCGTGCCCTCGAGACCTACGAGATCCCCAAGATCTGTGAGGACTACCGCATTGCCGCTGAAAACGCAATTGCTGCTGGGTTTGACGGTGTCGAAGTCCACGCTGCCAACGGATTCTTCCTTGAGCAGTTCCTCTTCGACGGCATCAACGACCGCACTGACGAGTATGGAGGATCGATCGAGAACCGTGCACGCATCCTCTTCGAAGTGCTGGACGCGATCCTCAAAACGACTCCGTCCAGCAAGGTCGGCGTGCGTCTCTCACCGTACGGCATGAGCTGCGGTCAGCAAGAGTCGAACCCGGCTGCAATGTACTCGTACGTCTTCGACAAGCTCAACGACTACGACCTGGCGTACACGCACATCATCGAACCCCGTGGTTACCACTACGACAACCCGCTCGCTCCACCAGAAGGCGCCACCGCTTTCTTCCGCAAGATCTACAAGGGTGTGTTCATCACATCGTCGGGCTACGACCGCGAGAGTGCCATCGAGGTCGTGAGGAAGGGCGATGCTGACCTCGTGGCGATTGGTCGCGACTTCATCTCGAACCCGGACTTGGTCAAGCGTTTCAAGCTGAACGCGCACATCTCACCGTACGATCCTCAGACGCTCTACTGGCCGGGTGAGAGAGGCTACACGGACTACCCGACGCTGGAGGAAGAGAAGGCCTCCGCTTCGTGGTAGCCGTCGGATGCACCGCTTGAAGCAGCAGCCATAGATACTGGAATTTGCACGCCAGCAGCTATTTACACAGTCCAACTGCATCCTTGAACTCAGACTGACTTGATCCCTCATTGATCTTTATCTGGACTGGTGCCACAGGATGTGACGACGCGTCGCGAGTTCGCCAAATTCAAAGATGCGATCGTACACACTCGGCTCAAGCGCTGTCTGGTGGCAGAATTTCTCCACGACACTCACAAACGCGAGCTTGGACTGTCGGGTCACCGGCCTCGTGGATGCAATCACGCCTTCGTGGTCCCCCGTCAGTGCCCGTCGCGCTTCAATGTAGTTGTCCATGTCACGAGCTCCGAAACTGTCGATCTCTACGAGCTCCAGCGTAGGAGTCACATCCAGGAGTTGATGGACGAGCTGCAAACTTGCAGTGCTGAGTCGATTCTGAGCTAGTGAAAGCCGTTTGAGACGTCGCTCTGGGGCCGCAAGCAGTTGGTCGAAGAGTCTCCGGACGTTGTCGTTGTAGATCTGAGTCGCACCGACGTTCAGCGACTCCAGTCGACGGCACTGGTCCTCTTGCAGCCCCCAACGTGTGTCATTGTTGAACAGCGAAGGCGATCCTTCAATACTCAGATGTGTGAGAAGACGGCACATAGAAATCATGTCGCTGGCGGAGTGGCTGTGGGGACACCGATACCATCTCATAGATACCAGCGTTGCGCGTCTGCCAATCGTGGACAGCAGCGACCTGTACTCGCACCCGCATACACTGCCCTCGAGTCTTCCTTCCACGTCGCCGTCTAGAATGAGACGAGTAAAACGGCTTCGAACAATTGCTCGGCCGTCGATGAGTAGCTCATGGACGCTGGAGAGGGGCACGTATCCCTCGAGGCCGGGTGAGCCGTCGTGCTGTAGCCCCACGACCCGTAAGTAGTTAGTCTCCATGACCTCCACGACCACAAAGTCGTCGTTAGCCTCCATCATGCGGTCGTCGTCATCTGCAAGCATGAAGTTCGACGCGCGACACATCACCGAGCGTCCACCATCCAATGCCTGGCGAACCGCGGCGATGCTTTCTTCCACAGCGACGTGTAAGGACCGCGCGAGGAATATCAACTCACGATTTTGCAACGTCCTTCCCGTGAGGTCCAACTCACACGCGACGTCATCTAGGCCGCTGGGACTCATCGTCTGGAAGATGATATGCCCTAATGCCATCACGAGTCCATCCGAGAGCTGGCGATCCATCGACCCGCGAGCCGGAAGCAGCGCGTACTTGAGCGACAGCGACGACAGCTCACGCGTCGCGCCTTGCAGTGCACTGTATAAAGCTCGCAGATGCACGGCGTCGAGTGGGTTACTCGCCAGTGAGATCCCCACGGCGTGGCTGCTGGAGGAGCCGGATCCATTGGCGACGGACAGCGCGGCAACCAACACGCTCTTGAACGCCGATACGTATGCCTTCTCCAGCGTAACCTTCGGATCAGCCAGTGGCCCGGACGGGAAGATGGCTTCGAGGCGTAACTCGTCGATACGGCGAGCCGTGGGGTACACTTTCTGCGCCAACGCCCTCAACGCGTCCACACGAAGCACTGCGTCACTGATCTCCAGCGAGCTGATCACGTCCTTGAACAACCTCCGTCCTCTAACCTCTGACGGCATTAGGATCTGGCCCAGCAGCTCCATATCCTTGGCCGTGAGGTTCACTTTGGTTACACACAGTGCAATCGCCATGCGGCGAGGTACGAGCGGACCGTATCCACCACCGTAACCCGACGCCACTGCGTCCAGAAATGCCCCCAGCGGCGCGAGCATCGCCCTCTCCAGCTTACGATCACTCCAGCGGACCTTGACTCGGATCTCCCGCTCACGTATGTGCTTGGCGAACCACCAGATCGTCGCGTCACCGGAACTCAGCGGCCTCGCCATCATCTGCGACGTCAGTACACGCGTCCAGAACGCGAGCTGCGTCGGCTCGTGCTGCCTCACGCGTTCCGCCACGTCGCACAGCTTCGCTACACAGTCGAGGGCATCGCCAACCAGCTTGGGCAGGAGTTGGCGTCGTTGCGGCTCTGGATCTTGCACTTGCGTGACGTGGACGACGAGCCACGAGGCGTTGGCGTGCGTCGGCTCGTGCTGGAAGCGCGCGTCGAGTTCCACGCTCAGCAGCCCCGTGAGCAGCAGGTGGATGCGCTGCCACATCGCGTCGTCATCCTCGGCCTCGCTGCTTGGCGCGTGTGGTCGCGCCGCGCGATCCTCGGCACCATTGTTCTTCTTGCGTCTTCCCATTTTCGGGCAGCTTCTGAACCAGTGGGGTCACACAATCATCAGGTATCACAGTACCTTTGCTAAAGCATATATTTGGTGGGTTAGACTATCGTTTAACGAAGGTTCACTCACTAGCTGAAACGTGTGAACCCAAGCATTCTGGAAGGGCGTCCCCGCTCAGCAGAATGGAAATGGAGTTGTCGGCGAGCGGCTCCTCGCGCAGCCCACAGCGCGTCAACGGCGCATCCAACGCCGCAGCAGACGACTCAGCTGACCCACTGAGCCTCTCCTTCAGCGAACTGCACCGGAAGCACTCGTGGGCGACGGAAAACGACGACGAACGGCCGCTCTCTTCCACGAAGTCGTCCAAGCTCACACGTCGCAATTCGACATCACCGCCGCCTCACACGCGCCAGCCCAGCGACCGCCTGCCGCCGCTGCTGCTAGACCCGGACTTTGCCGCCGACATCTCGACGTTGCGGTTCGCAGGCGACGACAGCGACCTGGAAACCAGCATGACGCAGTCCCGCGAAGGCCGCTCCTCAGCGCCTGGTTCAAACGCCGACCGCCAGCAGCCTCGGTCGCTGTGGGCGCGACTACGAGGCCTCGTACGCGGCCAGCACCAAGACTTCCACGACCTCCAGGACCCCATTAGACGCAAGCAACAAGGTGCGAACCCTCTGCGACGGAAGCGCGGACGGCGCATGCCCCTGACGCCGGCGACGGCCCATTTGCCGTACCGGTACCAGGCATTGATGCTGTCGGACGAAGAAGATGCCTTGCCCTCTGATATTGACGATGTGGATCTGGTGCATCTACTGTCTGCAGAGCGCGAGCAAATGGCCGAGCTCACGGTCACGGTCTTCGAAAGCACGTGGGTGTTTCTGCTATTGCTCGGTATCTTCGCGTCGCTCATGGCCTGGAGCGTCGACGGCGCCGTGCTGCTGGTCACAGACCTCCACGACCAGTTCACCAACAGTGGCGGCGCGTGGCTGCCCGACTACTTCCTCCACACGGCGTTCCGCGTGTTCATCCTGCTGCTCGGCGTCACATGTACGTACTTTGTGTGTCCAAACGCCGCTGGCTCCGGGATCCCCGAAATGCGCAGCATTCTAGGCGGATTCCCGTTCCCCAACTACCTGCGCGGCCGTACGCTCGTGGCTAAGGCCATGGGGCTGGTCTTCGCGCTGGGTAGCGGCCTGTCGATCGGCAAGGAAGGCCCGTTCGTGCATCTGAGCTGCATCATCGCCCACCAACTACTACGCGTGCCGCTGTTCAAGCAAATCCGTCGGTCGCAGGACCTCACGCACCACGTGATGGCGGCGGCCTGCGCCGTGGGCGTGACCGCCACGTTCGGCACGCCCATCGGCGGCGTGCTGTTCTCGATCGAAGTCACCACGACGTACTACGTGACTAGCAACTACTGGCGTGCGTTCTTCTCGTCCGTGGTCGGCGTCGTCGTGTTCCGGCAGCTCAACAGTCTGCTCAAGGGCAACAATGTGTCGCTGTTCACGACCCAGTTCGCAGTGCTGCCGTACAAGTCGTACGAGATGGTCTTCTTCCTGATCCTCGCGGCGTTGTGTGGACTACTGGCGGCAGTGTTTGTGAAGATCTACCGCTTTGTCGTGAGCATCAAGACCGAGTTCATGGAACGACACATCTACTCACGGTGCAGTGCCTTTCGCAAGTACGCGCCGTTCGTATACGCGGCGTGTGTGGCGCTTGTCTTCGCGCTGGTCGAGTTCCCCGTCGGTAGCTTCATGATGCTCTCGCAGCGGGAAGTCATTGACGACATGTTTTCCGAAGGCAATTTGACAGCTACTGAAGACGACAAGACCCACTTGTACGCCAACTTCGGCACGCAGTGGACGTCGCCGTCGCTCGCACTCAACTTGTTCTCGTACATCGCTGTGCGGTTCTTCTCCACGGCGATCAGCGCGACGGTGATGGTGCCCAGCGGTATTGTGACGCCAGTGTTTGCGGTCGGAGCAGTGCTTGGTCGACTCTTTGGCGAGATGATCGTGTTCCTGGGCGGTGGCCACGAACTCGCGGGCGGCTACGCTGTCGTCGGAGCGGCGTCGTTCACCGCAGGCATCACGGGCACAATTAGCATCGCCGTCATCGTGTTTGAGCTCACGAGTCAGCTCAGCTACATGGTGCCCGTGCTGCTGTGTGTGCTGGTGGGACGCTCCGTGGCGCTGCTCTTCTCGCTGGACATGTACGAGACCATCAGCCGCCAGAAGAACCTGCCGCAGTGGCCTGACCTCACCAAGCAGAAGTCGTACTCGCTGGTCGCAAGTGATCTCATGCGAGGATTGCCTTCTTACTGGGTGAAACGCCACCAAACGCTGGCGTCGCTACGCAGAATCCTAGAAGAAACACCGAAGGAAGTGACGACGTTCCCCGTCATCGACGACTCCAAGTCCATGATCTACTTGGGCGTCACCGACCGTGAAGAACTCGAAGCGACCGTCGAGCAGTGGCAGCTCTGCCTTGTCCGTAAGACCAACGGAAGCAACGCCATCACCACCAAGAGTCCGTCGTTTATGGCGTTTGCCGTCCAGGACGAAGTCGATGACCGCGTGTCCATCACGCCACGCTCACGTGAGGCTGCCATGTCGTCGCAACTCGCACTCGCAGGCGTGTCGCCAGAGCAGGGCGCTGCTTTCTCCCACCCAGAGTCGGAACACTTGGTGCCCGTGGACCTTGTTGGCTTGGGACTCCTCAGTCTCGACGAAGCCAACTTCCACGTGCATCGTGACACCTTCGCAAGCCAAGTCATCCTGCTGATCTCCGTCCACAAGAGCCCGCAGCTCTTCGTCACGGCACGCGGCAAGCTGCTTGGAGTGATCCACGCCGCCGATCTGCTGGCCCGCTCTCGCCGTCTCACGCTTTAGGAGTTTCACAGCCAAACACTAATATATTAGGAGCCTTTTCTTCAGACCAAAACCTCACACGCGAACTGCCGTGCGTCTTGCGGTCGGTTTGGAGTTGTAGACGGCCTTAGTGGGTGCCATTCGTCGTGGCAGCTGTGTCTTCTTGATAGTAGAAACTGAAGACGTCGCAGTCGTCTTCATGGCGCGTAGCTGCCTCGCTTTCATCGCAGCAGCGTAGAACGCGTCTCCTTGGCAAGCAGAGACCTCGGTGCCCTTCTCAATCGCGTGCGTGAGCTGCGTCGCATGGCGGAACCGCCGCACTTCCGCTAGATGTTGCTTCTCCGTCAGCAGCGTACCGAGCTCACGCTCTCTTTCCCGCTTCATCTCGCGGATCATTTGCTCACTGGCCATACGATGCGCCTTCTCCACAGCCTCTCGCTCCGTGAGCTCTCGTCGAGTCTGCTCTTTTACCAATTGGATCTGTGTCGCGTAGCTACACCATCACAAGGCTCGTCAGATACCACCATCTCATAGCGTACCAAGTGCATCACAGAAGACGTACAAGTTCTCCATGGCCTGTTCACGCTCGGCGTGCTCGTGCTGGATGGACTTGAGCATTTGCTTGGTCGTCGTATGCTCGTCGCGCAGCTTTTCCTTCTCCAGATGAAGCATGTGCTGCATCGCATCTCGCAGTTGCTTCTCCTCCTGGGTTTTGGCATCGAGTCCGATGGAAATGCGGTGCAAACGAAGCTCCTGTTCGAATCGACGAGCACGAATCTGCAGAGCAATACACAGACAGTGAGTATCATGCCATTAATTTTCACACCCGACAAGCCCTACGCGTTCAACGTTGGCTGCGTGTTCACCGAGTCGGAACGCACGCTCCAGATGCTGACGCTGGCAAAACTCGCGCTATTCAGACAATCACAAAGCTGTCAGTGAGGGCGGGTACGGACGAGAGCACAGGCTACTCACGTGGCGCAGTTCCTGGAGATGGTCCTTGAGCTGGATCTTGTACCGAAGGTACTCCTTGTGGGCCTTGGAACCGCGGTCATGGCGAGCAGTCTCCGGCATCAATGGGTACAGCGAAGGCGCAGCTTCACCTACGGGCTTGGTTTTCGCTTGTGGTTGGTCTCGGTGGACGCCGCCACGCTTGTTGGTCGGCGACACCGTAGGCTGAGCTGTGGCGTGCTTCTTCTTGGCAGGACTCGTTCTTGGCGACACTTCCTGCTCGGCTTCATGCTGGTTCTTGCTCATCCTTGGCAGCTTATCGTCCTTCGTTGGCGTCTCCTGGTGGTCGAGTGTCACGTTCGTCTCTGGAGAATCCTTGCTTTCCGTACCAGGCGAGCTGTGGCTGTGGATGTTTGAAAAGTTCTTGGCAAACTCACCTTCTTCCTCCATGAAATGGATGCTAGCAGAGCTGCCGCTGGCCCCCGAGACCGACGAGACCCCGCCAAAGTACGTCTCTCCAGCCGCCAGCTCGTCCTCGTGAAGCTCCAACACACTGGCGTTGAGTATAGCGTCTTCTTCTTCCGCGTCCTGTGGTGCATTCTCACGACGTCGCATAGAACGCTGCGGCACTGGCACAAAGCGTCCATACCGCTGGGTCGTCAGCAGCTCCTGCTCCATCGCTGCATCAGCGCGGTCGTCCTTCCCACGTTGATCACGAGTCTCAGCTCGACTGCGTGATGTCTCGCCATCCACACGGCGAGTACGCTTCTTGATCGTCGCTACGCTGGTCGTCGTGGTGTTTGGATTCACTTTCGCGGAAGCCACGGCGGCCATTTGTCGACTGTTGCGTCCACTGCTCGACTTTGAAATTGGACGACGCGGCGTGAGCAGCAGCTCCGACCGCTTCGAGAAGCCGCTGCTGCTGCTGTTGGCCATCGCCGCCTGTCGCTGTGAACCACTCTCCTTCTTCTTCTGGACACTCACAGTGCTTCTCTTTGTCGTTGTCTTCACAGACGAATCCTTCGACTTGGCGTCCTGCTCATGACGGCGTGATGATCGTCCTGGTGGACTGGCTTCCTCGTCTTCCTGGTCTACTGCTTCATATTCCTCTTCGCTCTTCGCTGGTGGGTTCTCACTGTACAGGATATCATAAATCTGCACGAACATCCGCACGAGCTGCTGGATGCTGGCCACGTCGCCGTCGCACAGTGACGCGCCCGTGACGTGCTGCGTGTCGAAGCTCTCGTCCAGCAGCGCACCGGACAGCGCGTCGACCACGAGCTGCGCGTTGAACACGTAATCCTCCGCACTCTGCGGCACGCGCACGACGTTCTCCAAGTGGAACTGGAACAGCTTCTCGTACAGCGCGACGCCCATGGACGACACGCTCGCGACCAGATCGTCGTAATCTTCAAACGACCGCGAGCCGAAGCCCATCTTCTCCAGTAAACTGTTGGTTTCCAGCAGCACCTGCATGCGGCGCGCGGCGCCCGTGAGCTTGAAGTCGTCGCTCTGCGCTGCGTCGCTGTGGCTGCTGCGACTGCTGTCCATTAGCGTCTGTGGACTGCGCTGGATACGTGAAGAGCTCCTCATTGACGGCATTTTCTCAGTCACCACGGCGCCGATCGGAGCCGGAATTTCGTGGAGATGGAGGTGAAGACGTCAGTCTGTAATATAGCAGGCGTTGGTGGGTGCGTGTGGGCTGTAGACGCCGTCACTAGCGCGGGAAATGCAGACGCACGGGACGTTGCGCAAGACGGAGGTTTCTCTTCAGCACGGGACGCCCGTTATTCGATCCAGACAGGCTGCGCACGCAAAACAAAACGTTCGAAAACGGGGTTCTGTAGGTTCGCTTGTACGGATTAAGATCTGTCCTCTAAGTACGGTAAGGCCACTTTCACTTCGCTAAGTTCGGTGTGCATAAAGTCTGACAGGATGAAGTAGACGCTTGCGATTGGTTGAAAACGTACACATTTGGAATCTCCGTCTGATTGCGTCAATTAGTCTTCGTGAACGTCTTCATTGAAAATCATTTTTTACAGGTCTTGTCTCAAAGAACCGCCTCTATTCCAGCAGATTACGAATCGTTGAGCTGATAATTATCATCTTTCACAGGTTCTGACGCGCTCGGTGACACGCTTCACTTGATGGCACACACCCTTTGGAGCCGCCTTGCACACGAAGAAGCGCTGCTGCCTCTGCAGCTCATTCCGCATTCCTCCGCGTCGCGTCTTCACCCTTTAACTCCATCCACCACCATGTCGCCATCCACGCCCAAGCTCTTCACGCCCCTCACGCTCGGCGGCAAGCAGGACCCGATCGTCCTGCAGCACCGCATCTCCATGGCGCCGCTCACGCGTCTGCGCGCTGGCGACCCAGGCGTGCAGCCAGACTTCGCGGCCACGTACTACAAGCAGCGCTCGAGCGAAGGCGGTCTGATCATCGCCGAGGCCACCAACATCACGCCGTACGGCCGTGGATACCTTGGCGCGCCGGGTATTTTCAACCAGGCGCAGATCGACGCGTGGAAGCCGGTGACGGACGCCGTCCACTCGGAGGGAGGTGTCATCTTCCTGCAGCTCTGGCACACGGGCCGCATCGGTCACCCAGACTTGCAGCCAGACAACGTGTTGCCAGTGTCCTCGAGCTCCAACATGCCGATCGACGAGAACCGCACGACTGTGACCAAGAGCGGCCGCGTGCCGCTGGTCAAGCCACGAGCTCTGGAGACGGAGGAGATCCCCAAGATCTGCGAGGACTATCGTATCGCCACGGAGAACGCCATTGCTGCTGGCTTCGATGGTGTCGAGGTCCACGCTGCTAACGGCTACTTGCTCGAGCAGTTCCTCCACGACGGTATCAACGACCGTACGGACCAGTACGGCGGCTCGGTCGAGAATCGTGCTCGTTTCCTGTTTGAGGTGCTGGACGAGATCCTCAAGACCACGCCATCGAGCAAGGTCGGGGTCCGCCTCTCGCCGTACGGCAAGAGCTGCGGCCAGCAGGACTCGGACCCAGCGGCCACGTACTCGTACGTCTTCGACAAGCTCAATGACTACGAGCTGGCGTACGCACACCTCATTGAGCCGCGTGCGTTCCACTACGAGAACGAGCTGACGCCGAAGGAGGGCGCTACGGCGTTCTTCCGCAAGGTGTACAAGGGTGTGCTCATGACGGCGTCGGGCTATGACCGTGAGAGCTCGATCGAAGTTGTGGAGAAGGGTGACGCCGACCTGGTTGCCATTGGCCGCTTCTTCATCTCGAACCCGGACCTGGTGAAGCGCTACAAGCTGGACGCTCGCATTACGCCGTACGACCGCACGACGTTTTACTTGCCTGGCGAGAAGGGCTACACGGACTACCCGACCCTGGAGGAGGAGCTGAACCAGGAGACGGAGGGTGAGGTGAAGCCATAAGCACTGTCGTAAAATGAGGTGATAGAACTGTACCGTCGACTGACTTACCGTATCAATGGCATTCTATGGTACTTGACTATGACTGCCCAGTAGGGCATGGAGAAACAAATATGAAGTATTAATATGAGTATCAACCACATTTGATGGCAGTCATGTCGACCAGGTTAAGGAATGAGGAATGAGGGAGGGATGATGAGCTGCTCGGAAAGGAAGGCGCTCGCAGCGAAATCACAACCCGCCATGTTTACCTCGCAGGTTGAGATGACGAGGCACTCCCAATCACGCGCGAGACAATGACGTCGTGATACAATGAGCTGTGTACTGTTTGTGCGAACCCCCACGTTCGTGGGCGTATGGTAGGCGACACTTGGCGGAGTCGGTCATGTCTGGATGGTAACCCAAGTGTAACCTCGTTGAAGTGTGTGTACTTTCTAGGAGTATCCACGACATCCACATTCTTCCAGTAGCTCCAGCGAAAACGCAAGTCGTCGATGCACCAACACTACATCGATTCGAGCGTCTTGCGATATGAGTTCATGTCACTAGATACCACTTCAGAGCAGTCAAATTGAGCACAAGACTGTCTTAAATACATGTTGAAGCAGTATTTGGCACTTGAGAATCAGCTCGGGCCACCGTCATCTTCGCCATCGATGTCATATGAGACCAGTGGGTCTTCCTTTCCGTCCACAAGTTCCCCCACACAATCTTGAGCATGGTTCAGCGTGAGATTCTTCATGACCTTCTTCAAATAGATCAGCCGATCCATTGACGGTGCTGCAAACATCCAAATCAGACCCATTACGTCCGAATTTTAAAGTGCATCCGGGTCGTAAGCATGGCTCTCAGCAGCCCGTACCACCAGCGACGACGAGGCAGGCCGTCGATGGGAAGATGGACATGAGGTTGGTCATGACGGCCCAGACTAGCAGGAACAGCAGCAGCACGACCGAGAACACACCGACTGCGAAGCTCTTGCTACCCTCGCGCTTCATGCGTTGGGTCTCAGCCTTCTGACTCGGCAGGAAGAACACGAAGACGAGCGAGAAGATCTGAAGGCCGTACTGGCACAGGTACGCGTACGTGACCTGGGTGCGCACGTAGTCGCTGTCGGACTGGAGAGCCTTGAGGCCAATGTCGAAGTTGGCATCCATGTTCTTGGTGATGACGGTCGAGAACGGCGACGCGAGCGACGAAACAGAGCTAACGAGGCCGTAGAAAGCAGCCTCATTGCCTTCCTCCGTGATCTCGACCATGCAGAACGTCGCAACGATGAAACCTATGTTGCTTGGGAGCTCCTCGACGAGCGGCAGGCCGAGCCAGAACCACTGGCTACGGTACACGTCCCAGATCGTAATGAAGGTAGGGATCACATCAATGGCAATCACACCAAGCTGCGCGGCGATGACGATGTAACGCCAGTTCCAGTTGAGACCGACCTTGGTGACCAGCATGAGCGTCAGGGCTGAGATCAGGTACTTGAGGATGGACGCTATGTTGCTGTTCACCGGCTCGACCTTGGCCCACACACTCTTGATTGGGTACGCGGCCGTCACGCCGATGTAGCCGAACATGTTCTTGAACAGCTGGAAGGCGAGGACGTAGTATACGACCTTGTACTGCATCAAGCCGAACAGCTTCGCGGCCTCGACTCGCGCCGAAAGTCTAGTCGTCACCTTGTCTTCCGTGACGTTGTACCAGACCGTCACCGCTGTGAGGGCGGCCACAACCGTGCAGACGATCATGAGACCACTGATACCGATCGATCCGTCGAACGAACCGCCGAAGTCAGCGCTGTTGAGCCCAAAGCCGACGAGCGCAGCGGCGACCATACCACCAAGGTCACGGAAGACCCAGACCATCGCCTGCAGTGTACCACGGACGGCCTCTGGCTCACGCTGAGAGAGTTCCACCATCAGACCACCCGTAGCAGTGCGGCACATGACCATGCCGAGGTTGGCGACAATAAGCAGGAGAACGAACTTCGTGCCGTTGGATGGCGCATCCGTGTTGAACGACGCCACCACGTCGGCCGGTAGCGTCGTTGGGTCCACGTAAGCGAGGGACGGGTCAGGGTAATACGGGTCGCCGATTGGCAGCACAGCCATGATGAGGCAGCACACACCGCATACGATCCAGCCGATGATCATGTACGGACGCCGACGGTAGCCGCAGATTGGGTAGCAGTCCGAGATGATGCCGAAGAAGACCCGGAGCGTGTATGGCAGCGCTGTGAGCACACTGGCCGAGGCCGTCGCGACACCCGACATACGGAGGTAGTTGTTCAGGAACGGGTAGACGATCGAGTACACGACACTGTAGATCAGACCTGAGCCGAAGTACTGCATCAAAACGCCGATGTGCTCCTTGCTGTAGATGTTGGGGGCACCGCCAGCACGGAGAGCACCGCCTTCGATGTCACCATGGGTCGCAGGCGACTTGACTTGATCGTAGTTCGAGCCTGTCTCCACCTGGAGCTGAGCTTTGTTCAGACTTGGGATGGAAACCCGCTCCACGATGTCGACAGCCTTGTTCATCGTGACCGGAGACGGAAAGATGAAGAATGAAGTCCGGCTTTCCAAACCAAACTTCGCTTTAAACTTCGGTGGTGGACCAACCACCATCTCAACACTGTGGAGTCGACCAAGTTGGTGAGCCCCCGCCATCACCACCCAAATCGATCGGTAACGTTATATTGATCAATCTGTGAGACGCTAAACCCCACGATCCGCCATACTGTACGCGCAGGCACAGGGACCGGAACTTTGCCACGCTGGCAGCAACTAAGGGGAAAGTCTGCCTTGATCGAATAAGATCGCAGGCCTGAGACTGGCATGTCGCCCAGAGCCAATCGTCCCCAACGTCTCTTCAATAATATCGCATCGCCAAGCTCACCTACGATCGGCAGTCTGGCTTTTGGTGGGCGTGAGACAGACTGACAAAGCTGCTTCTGTTGATGAGTAGGCAGCCGCTGCGGGGGCATCTCCACCAGTACACGTAGGGTAAATCGTCGGTAGTGCGTGCCGGTTGTGCGGTGCCCGTCGTCTCCTCTTTGTCGTGTGGAATCGCCAGCTGAGAACGGGGCGGTGTCCAACGCAAGTCGGCAACCGGCACCCCCGCACGGAGAATTTCGAGGCGACTTTCTGCCTGTCCATCGTCCTCAGTACGCACACTTACTGGGAGAGATGCGCCTGTGCTCGGCTCAGGAAGAGGCTCGAGCTGCTACGAGGTTTCTTTGACGACACGATCTCCAATGACGCAGAGGACAAGGCGTTTTTTCGGGCTGAGCTGAAGACCCTGCGAATCTTTCAAGCAAAGAACAAAGCCGACGCGGTCGTTGAGAGAGTCAAGGACAAGGACCGACTCGCTTACTTGGAGTTCGATGTCTGTGGGCCGTCAAATCAAGACGAATATTCCACACCCGAGACCGCGTCGACTCTCGAAGCCATTTGATGCTTGCGCTGGGTCTGTGGTTGGGGACTACCAGTTCAAGGTTAAATTGAAAGGGTGGGGATTCGACGAACTCACGAGCTCGTAGTTTGCATGCATCCGAACTCTCGGAGATTCCATACCGTGTGTGGACGTCGGATCCAACTTTGAAAATCAAACAGCAGCGCCTTGTCTGCGGATGCTGACGACGCAGGATCCCGAGCTACCTAACGCGGCTGGCTTTCGCACTCTCGGTGTCTCCATCCACCATTGGGAGCCTGCACGCAACTGCAACTTGCATGTTACAGCACCGACCAGCCCCTCCCATCGCGTGACGCAGTGTCATCAGTTCGAGCCGACGATCCTCTTCCGTCATCTCGAGGATTTTCCTGGAAATCGTGAGCTTGATGCACTTGGCCCGTGGCACGATCGGCTGCACCGGCGTCCCCCGTGCGAACGTGGAGCGGATCACAGAGTTTAACAACCAGGTATGGAGCCAGCGCCTGCAACCATGGCGTGAGGAACGCCCACTCTGGTTCATTCCGATCGGAAGTTTGTGTTGGTGGGGACAACTCAATCGCTGGCTCCCAGCAGTAGGGGGAGGCTCCGTCGTGTCGTCATCCATCAATCACAAGCAACTCCTCAGGGATACTCCTAGAAAGTACACACACACACACACTTCAACGAGGTTACGCTCAGGTTACCCTCCGGAAATTATGACCATCGGCGAGACTCAGCCCGTGAGCCAAATGTCGCCTTCAGTTTGTTTATGGACTTGGGGTACACTAGGACACTACAGCCACAGTATCACGACGGCGTCATTGGCTCGCACGTGATTGCCAAACGCCTCGATGGGCCGTGATCTCAGCATGTTGGAAAGCGTCGTGTCGCTGACACGAGTGTCCGGCGTTACGTAATCACATGTACACACATCCATTCATTATCACAGGTTCTACACCCAACACCAGAGGGTCCATCTGCAACATCCGCTGACGTCGCTGATCAACACACACCACGTACCTTCCTCTCCAAGCAGCTCACTTGCCTTTCCGTCTTCATTCTCTTCCTCATTCCTAAACCTGGAAGATCACCAACGAACCACCAGAACACCACCACCACCACTACAACACCATGGCCATCGAGAAGCTCTTCACGCCGCTGACGCTGGGCGGCAAGCAGCCGCAGCAGCTCCTCCACCGCGTGGTCATGGCGCCGCTCACGCGCTGCCGCGCCGGCGACGCGGGCGTGCCGCCTGCGATCTCCGCCACTTACTACGGCCAGCGAGCCACTGAGGGCGGCCTGATCGTCGCGGAAGCGACCAACATCAGCGCGACTGCGCGTGGAAACTACGGCGCGCCTGGTATCTTCAACGCCGCGCAGGTCGCTGGCTGGAAGTCCGTGACCTCGGCCGTCCACGCCAAGGGCGGCAAGATCTTCCTGCAGCTCTGGCACACGGGCCGCATGGGCCACAAGGACAACCAGCCTGGAGGCATCCTGCCTGTCTCGTCGACCGCTACGCGTCCAGCCAGTATTGAAGGCAAGAACGTGTCCACGAAGCGCGGTCGTGAGCCGATCAGCGAGTACCGTGCGCTGCTCAAAGAGGAGATCCCGGCCGTGTGCCAGGACTACCAGACCGCGGCGTTGAACGCGCTGGACGCTGGCTTTGATGGAGTGGAGCTCCACGCTGCGAACGGCTACTTGCTCGAGCAGTTCCTCCACGATGGTATCAACGACCGCACGGATGAGTACGGTGGACCACTGGAAAACCGTGCGCGTTTCCTGTTTGAGGCGCTCGATGCGATCGTGGAGAAGGTCGACTCGAGCAAGGTGGGCATCCGCTTGTCTCCGTACGGCGTCTGCTTCGGCCAGAAGGACTCGGACCCAGTGACCACGTACAACTACGTGCTGGGTAAGCTGAACGCCTACAACCTCGCGTACGTGCACTTGATCGAGCCGCGTTCGTACCACGCCGAGAACCCGCTGACGCCAGCCCACGGTGCCGCCCACCAGTTCCGCAGCGTGTACGACGGTGTCATCATCACGGCGTCGGGTTACACGCGCGAGACGGCGATGGGTATCGTGGAGAAGGGCGACGCCGACGCCGTGGCTATTGGTCGCAACTTCATCTCGAACCCGGACTTGGTGGAGCGTCTGAAGATCGACGCGCCGCTCACGCCTTGGGATATGAACACGTTCTACGGCGGCGACGCCAAGGGATACACGGACTACCCGTTCATGAGCGAGCAGTAGAGTCTCTTCTACGGTACTAGAGAGAGACTGGAGTTGTGTGTGTAGACATGAAGATAAGACTGAATCAACTAGAGAACTAGAGACTCATTATTCTCGTCGCATGATGGGATGTTCGATGCTGTTTATGGTGTCAGCTCGCTACGCATTCTGTGTGTTTACGGCTTGTCACGCTGTACAGCTTGATGGTGAGTGCGCCGCCTTTCTCGCTGCTGCTGGAGAACGAAGTATGTCATCGTTGCACTAAAGGAACGTATTCAGAACTCCCGTCTCAGTTCTGATGGTTGCGTCCAGCTCATGACCTTTGATGAGCCTCGTCGATTGGACAAAACCCCCAGTATGATGAGACTGAGAAGTGTGAAGAATCGGTGCCGTCAGTCAGACGTTTGAACACCACGAAAGTCTCAGTCATTCCTCGATATCCACACTACCGCACCCGCCACCATGACAATCGCCAAGCTCTTCACGCCACTGACACTAGGCGGCAAGCACCCACAACATCTCCTCCACCGCGTGGTCGTGCCACCGCTGACTCGCTGTCGTGCTGGCGAAGCTGGTGTGCCACCATCTCGGTCACTTACTACGGTCAGCGAGCCACGGAGGGCGGTCTCATCATCGCGGAAGTCACCAACATCAGCCCCACAGATCGGGGCTTTTACGGTTCTCCAGGCATCTTCAACGACGCACAGGTCGCTGGCTGGAAGCCGGTCACCACAGCGGTGCATGACAAGGGCGGCGAGATCTTCTTGCAGCTCTGGCACACGGGCCGTACAGGCCACAAGACAACCAGCCTCGTGGTATCTTACCCGTCTCGTCAACTGCCACCCGACCTGCCAGTATCGAAGGCAAGAACGTCTCGACCAAGCGTGGTCGCGAGCCGATCAGTGAGTACCGGGCACTGGAAGCCCACGAGATCCCTGGGATCTGCCTAGGCTACCAGAACGCTGCACTGAATGCACTGGACGCTGACTTCGACGGTGTGGAGCTCCACGCCGCGAACGGCTACCTGCTCGAACAGTTCCTCCACGATGGCATCAACGACCTCACGGATGAGTATGGAGGAGCAGTGGAGAACCGCGCGCGGTTCCTCTTCGAAGCACTCGACGCAATCGTGGAGAAGGTGGACTCGAGCAAAGTGGGTATCCGCTTATCACCCTACGGTGTCGTCTTCGGTCAGATGGACTCGGACCCAGTCTCCACGTACAACTACGTGCTGGGTAAGCTGAACGCGTACAACCTCGCGTACGCACACCTCATTGAGCCACGTTCGTACCACGTCGAGCATCCACTCACACCTGCTCATGGAGCAGCGCACCAGTTCCGCGATATCTTCAACGACGTGATCATCACGGCGTCGGGCTACACGCGCGAGACGGCGATGGACGTTGTGGAAAAGGGAGACGCGGACGACGTGGCGATCGGCCGTAACTTCATCTCGAACCCGGATCTGGTGCAGCGTTTGACGATCAATGCGCCGCTGACGCCCTGGGATGCAGACACGTTCTACGGCGGCGACATGGGCGCCAAGGGCTACACGGACTACCCGTTCCTCAATGAACAGTAGAGAGCGACTCGAGCTGTGCCGTGCGGAGACATGAATTGCATACTGGATCAAATACAGGCTCGCTGTTCACGTCACATGATGCATAGGTCCATTCTGTTTATGGCGTCACCTCGCTACGTTTTCTGCTCTCCAGAGTATGTTGATGTTGGCCTCAGCGTCGTGTACTGTACTCTTTGAGGTCGCCTTTCTCGGCTAGCTGGCGTCACAGAGAGCCACGTACGTTCAGATGCCGGATTCCCCGCCTCAGTTATGATGATTGCGTCAGCCGCATTCGATTAGCGGATCCCTCCATGGCGTTCGTCGGCCTAACCGATTCATTCCCCGATTTGCATCGTACCCCACACTACTCTACTAATCCACACCATGACGACTGAGAAGCTCTTCACGCCTGTGACGCTTGGCGGCAAGAACCCGATCGTGCTCCAGCACCGCGCGGCCATGGCGCCGCTCACGCGTTTGCGCGCTGACGGCGAAGGCAAGCAGCCCGAGACAGCGGCCACGTACTACGGCCAGCGCGCTACGGAAGGCGGCCTGCTGATCGCTGAAGCTACCAACATCAGTGCGACGGCTCGTGGCCACTGGCGTTCGCCTAGCATCTACACGCAGGACCAGATCGACTCGTGGAAGCCTGTGGTCGACGCCGTCCACGCCAAGGGCGGTAAGATCTTCCTGCAGCTCTGGCACACGGGCCGCATGGGCCACAAGCACAACCAGCCAGACGAGATCCTGCCAGTGTCATCCACTGCGGTCCGTCCGCCAGAGATCGAGACTCGTAAGGTGGTCACCAAGGACGGCCGTGTGCCCATCAGTGAGTACCGTGCGCTGGAGACCCACGAGATCCCTGGAATCTGCCAGGACTACCAGGACGCGGCGGTCAAGGCCATCGACGCTGGCTTCGACGGCGTGGAGCTCCACGCTGCGAACGGCTACATGCTTGAGCAGTTCGTCCACGACGAAGTCAACGACCGCACGGACAAGTACGGCGGCTCGATCGAGAACCGCGCGCGGTTCCTGTTCGAAGCACTGGACGCGATCGTGGCCAAGGTCGACTCGAGCAAGGTCGCGATCCGCGTGTCGCCGTTCGGGATCTGTCTCGACCAGAAGGACTCGACGCCCGTGGAGACCTACAACTACATCCTGAGCAAGCTGAACGAATACGACCTGGCGTACCTCCACCTCATTGAGCCGCGTGCGTACCACCCAGAGAACCCACTGACGCCAGCCCACGGTGCCGCCCACCAGTTCCGCAGTGTTTACAAGGGCGTGCTCATGACAGCGTCGGGTTACGACCGTAACTCGGCCGTGGACGTCGTGGCCAAGGGCGACGCTGACCTCGTGGCCATTGGCCGCTTCTTCATCTCCAACCCAGACCTCGTTGAACGCTTCAAGCGCAATGCGCCGATCGCCGACTGGGACTTCGGTACTTTCTACACAGGCGATAAGCGTGGGTACATTGACTACCCGTTCTTAACTGATAAGTAACCCATGTAACCAAGATACAAACCGATAGGCTTGTCACGGTTGTAACTGCAGGTCGTTTCTTTTCCAGCTGGGCACATTCCTTCTGTAAAAAGTTCTATGGATTTCCCACATACAAAAACCAAGTCACGATTCTTGAAGAGGTGCGCTTTTCCCAACGAGCAGCTCCAGAGGAAGAAGAGGAAGAGGCCGTTGCGTCCAAGTGGCGGATTCCCCATCTACATACTTCGCTCTCTTCGTCGTGAGATAGCGGCGCCGTGCTTGAGCTGACACTGCGGCTTGTCGTGCAGTTGCCTGGTGTGTCGCTTGGTGGCTCGCCGCTCGAAACGCCGGTCGAAAACACCCGACCACAAGCCGTCAGATTCACTTGCAAAGATTCCCATGGCGAGTACTCGCCGACTCAGCGCGTCTGGCGCCTCTAGCAGCGACGCCACGGGCAGCTACGTCACGCCCGTCGCTGCGATGGACGCGCAGCAGCAACGACAACAGCGTCGCGGCGGTGCGCGCTTCTCGCGCGTGCTGGTCGAGCCGTCACGCGCCGCGGTGTTATTGGCTCGGTCCCCCGTGAAGACGGACGCGTCGGCGATCACACAGTCGGCTGTGGGCTACGCGCAACATCAACAGAGGTCGACGCCGCAGCCCGCGCGACGCTCGTTCATCTCGCGGTTGTTCCGCATGAAGACGAGTCGAAATGGACGCCCCGGGTACACTAGTGAGAACGACACGGACGACGGCAACAGTGAGAGTCGAAGCGAGCGGCTCCACACCAGCAACGCCGCGTCGCCAGCGTCCCACCAGTCGACGCCCACACACAACAACCACCACCACCACACGTCTACGACGGTGGATGCTGAGAGGCTTCGTATGCAGGCGTTCGCATGGGCGGCGTCGATGCCCGCGGACGTGACGCAGGCCGCGCCGATGGACGGCGAGTCTATGAGCAGCGAGACAGGCGGCGTGACGCTGCTGGCTGAAGGCTCGGCGGTGAAGCTGTCGTCACACAAGTACTGGCACGCCAAAACGTATTTCGTGCTGGAGGAAGAGACCACGGCGTGTGAAATCGGAAGTCGCGTGGTGTTGAGGCAGTTTGCCAAGAAAGGCGACGACCAGCCAGGTACTGAGCTCCTGGAGATCGAGCTCACGGAGTTTGACGTGGTCGTGGACATCAGTGACCGCTACATCAAGTACGGCGTCGAGCTGCTTCATCGCCAGACGAATATCAAGGAAAACAACACGGACAAGGACACGGAGGCTGGTGGGCAGGAGACTGAAGAGCTCCACTCGTTGCGGCTCAGTTTCGACTGTATGAACGAGCACCGCAAGTGGTTGACGGCTCTCGGTTCGGCCATCGCGCGGCTCATTGACCAGTCCAAGCGCCACTACCCAGTGGACTTTGAAAAGTCGGGAGTTTTCGAGCCAGCGGCCGTGAGTGCGATCGTCACCAAGTCCATCCCAGTGCGAACCGTGGCCAAGGTCATGCCGATGGTTACTACCGGCAGCGAGGACGAGGATGACGAAGAGAGAGACCAGGAAGACTGTGGCCAGGCCAACCAGGACGAGCCGGTGCATTCTAGTGAGATGCGGGACCCAGAGGAGCCGGAGATTCGAAGCGACCAGGACGAGGACGGCAGCCAGCGGTCCAGTCTGTCGGCGATCAGCGATGCGTTTTCAGACGCGTGGGCGAGTCCACACCACCACAATAACAACGAGGACGGCGGGTACGCCAGCGACGACAACAACAACCACCGCAGCAGCAACCAGTTTGACGACCACGATAACCTCTCCGATGAAGAGACAGCGGCTTTCGCACGACGGCTGAGTGAGAGCTACTCGCCTAATGATCTCGCGGCCGTAGCGTACGCGTCTGGGGCTGCATTCACGCATATCTCACCGAGTGGCACGAGCTCAGTAGCGTCCACTCCATCACCACAGACGCTCAAGGCTGCTCTCGCAGGTGGCCACAGTGATGAGTTTGAGGACGACTCGTCCATCACAGACGTCGTCACATCCATGGCGGCTGTAGCTGTAGGAACTCCGCCATCCACGCCGCCTCCGCCGTCGTACAACCGCGAAAAGCCTTCGTATGCCCGCCAGCGCCAAGCCGTGCTTGCTGCCTCACGCGTGGGGCCTCTCGCACGTCCACAAATGCACTCGTTCAACGCCAACGGCCAAGTATTCACGCTCGACAATCGCTACAAGCTGTTGAAATCCATCGGTAATGGCGCGTACGGTGCTGTGATCGCCGCGCAGGATTCACTAGTCGACATGAGCGTCGCCGTGAAGAAGATCACCAACATTTTTGACGATCTCGTGGACGCGAAGCGTATTCTGCGTGAAGTGCGTCTGCTGCGGCACTTCCACCACAAGAATATCACGCAGCTACTGGACCTGGCGCCGCCCATGACCAAGAAGTCGTTCGAAGACATGTACATCATCACGGAGCTCATGGAGACGGACCTACACCAAGTGATCTACTCGATGCAGCCCATGTCGGACGACCACGTCAAGTACTTTTTGTACCAAATGCTGTGTGCGCTGTACCACATCCACTCGTCGGGCGTGTTACACCGCGATATGAAGCCCAGTAATATCCTGCTCAACTCGAACTGCGACCTCAAAGTGTGTGACTTTGGCTTGGCCCGTGGCGGTATGGACGCCGACAAGGACGCCAAGAAGCTGGCCGGAGAGACCCATGAACTCACCGAGTACGTGGTCACGCGGTGGTACCGAGCACCAGAGATCATGCTGAACTGCCTCCAGTACACGGCGGCCGTGGACGTGTGGGCGGTGGGCTGTATCTTCGCGGAGATGCTGCTGCGAGAGCCGTTGTTCCCAGGCAATGACTACATGCACCAGCTCAAGCTCATCATCAAGTTTCTCGGGACGCCCAAGCAAGAGGACATTTCATTCATCAAAAACGTCAAGGCGCTGCGCTTTCTCACGAAACTGAGCATTTCCAAGCCGAAGAAGTGGCGCGAAGTGTTCACAGGCGAGGATTTGAACCCGTTAGCGCTGGATTTGCTGGCGCAAATGCTCATTTTCAACCCGGAAAAGCGGATTTCCGTGGAAAAGGCCCTGCAGCACCCGTATTTAGCGACGTTCTACGATCCAGCCGACATTTCGCGCGCGCCTGCGTTTGATTTTGAGTTTGATCTGCCCGATGACAAGCTCACGAAGGACGCTTTGGTCGATTTGCTGAGT
This sequence comes from Pythium coloratum, assembly GCA_023337545.1. Classification (NCBI taxonomy): domain Eukaryota; phylum Oomycota; class Peronosporomycetes; order Pythiales; family Pythiaceae; genus Pythium; species Pythium coloratum. The sequence goes on from JAADXE010000146.1 coordinate 44,449, forward strand.
GAGGACATCGCGTGCTTCCACCCAGCGCTGATGCAAGCCATGAAGCAGCCGCCGGCACCAACCCACGCGCCGCTTCCGCTGTTTCCACGTCCGCCTATGGCCAACGGCTTGAGTGGCAATGGTCCTGGCAGCACTGGAAACCGATACTTTGGCATGACGGCGTCGGCTTCGTAAGAGAGGAAACTTGGGTAAGACAGAAAGAAAGACAGGGGGAAGAGAGGAGATCGAGTGATGTATAGTAGAGACCGTAGTGGTGAAAGTAGCAGTAGTAGTAGTAGAAGTGGTCCCACTGTGAGAGCAAACAAATCAATGGAGGTTAGCAGCATCAATTGAGGAGATCCCCTCTTCCTGATCACATCACAGTGCGAGGAGCCCATCGTCGACCTCCTCCATGTAGCAGCAATTGAAGTACATGTGGTTACAGTGGTACGGTCCCCGTAGCGTCTCGTGCTTGAGGTGGATCAACCGAAGCACACACGGAGCCGCAAACGACAAGACGAATTGAAGCACGCTGTTGTCCAGTCGCTGTTGTTGTGGGGTTCGTCGTTGGCTTGCGAAGCGCTTGGGAGCATGCGTCGAGTCCTGATGAAAGACACTCAGAAATGCCACGTTCTCACGAGACCACGACGCCTTACTGCGCACGGCCAATGGCTGGTGATGGTATGGACGCAGCGTCGTAGTGACTCGCTCGATCGCGGGCTGTTCGAGTCGCTTGAGCACGAGCTCTAAAAACTCGAGTACGCTGTTGTGTTGAAGTGCATTCACAATAGCATGCAGATACGCGCCGTCAGCGTCGTCCACGTAGTTGAGCTTGAGCTCTGTCAATCTCTGCGCGATTGCTGAGTGGCGGTCCGCAAGAGCCGCAAAGAACGGCAGGAGCCCAAGATCTCCAGCATCCAGCGACAGCACGCGAAGACGCGAGCAGCGGCCTCCTTGGTAGGCGTCCAGCAACATATCAAGAGACGTGATGGACGTGTGCGCAAGCGAGAGACGCTAGAGTAGCGGGTACGCGTCGACGATCACTCGCAAGTGGTCGTTCGTAAACGTGGCACCGGTGCCAATATAGAGATCAAGACAACGCAGCGTTGGTAGACACTCGGGAATCAACGCCAGCAGCGTACATCGCAACACCACAGGGGACGCTTCACCGCGAGATGAGGGTGCGTCCCCATCCGACCACGGGGTACGAGACTCGCGGCTTTGCGTGTGCTCAGGTCGAGCAGGTGTCCTCCAGGGAGAGCGATGTCGTCGTAGCCACGCACGTGGACCATCGGTATCGCCAACTCGCCCTGGACGACCGTGTTTCGTTCACTCTCGGTCAGTCTCAACACCAACTTGGCACCTGCGCGAGTGTCTGGATTAATACGCACGAGGAACGTAGTCAACGGTGCCGCCGTGCGCCAGCGCTCGATGTCTTCTGCACACAAGGACTGGGTCATAATCTCCAACGTTCGAAAGCTGCTCGTCCGACGAAGCCACGCGTTTCGTACGAGCTGCGCGAGTAGAGCTGTGTTGAATAAGTAGTTGTTGCAGAAGGTCACGGCGAGTGTCGAGTCTGATAGTCGCTGTGATTGCAGCAGCTCCGAGTAGACCGCTAGGGAGATGTCGGTCTTCGGGATCGTCAGACTGAGACGACGCACTGGTCGCGAGTCAGGACGCTGTGGATCGTGGAGCCTTGACGAACACGTGTGAAAGTCGTTGGTGTAGCTGGCCGAGAACACGTCGACAGTAGTGATCGAGACCCCGAGTAACTGGATCCGATCGATCGCAGCGGCCACAGCGTCGGTGAGCTCATGTACGAACAGCTCAACAGTTGAGAAGAGAAACCAACTGCCGTGAGCTTCGTTGCCACAGATCGTTTCCAATGCCGTCGTGAGTGGCGCCATGTCTTCGTCTCCAACAACGTCGACACACAGAGACAATCGCTCTGGTTCTACGTCGGTTGTCAACGCGTGGCATCTCAGCTTCGCGTGGATGTCAGTCAGCCACAGTGAGTGCTCGCCCTCGTTGTAGCCGGCTTCCAGCAGCTCACACACCAGTACCAGCCACTCGTGCAGCTCCATACCACGACCGCCATCGAACTTGAGCTGGAATGCTGAGCAAAGAACTTCGTCTCGAAACAGGCGACGGTGGATTCGCTCGGGGAGCGTTGCGGACTGCTGCGTTGGCGGGTGTAGCTTGAGCAGAGACCACACGGACGGATCCTTACGAAGGGCGCTGGTCACGATCACCATGGCGTCACGCATGGTCTTCAGCACCTCTGGACGCTTTGGAGACGTCACGAAGTCCTTTTCCAAACGGATCGTGAGCTGTTCCACGCATGGGACGATGGAAAACGAGTCTTCATCACCGGGTCTGGTAGCCACCGCCGTGAGTTCGACCGACGTGGTCGCCTGCAGCGCATCCAGTCACGGCGTGAGCCACGTCCAATCTTTTTCGCTGTGTTTTTTGTGTGGGTCGATGAGGCTCTCCGAGATTTCGAACAGAATAGCTCTTTCGACGGAGGCTTTTCGACCTGGCACCCTGTCCCAAGAACCGAGTCTCAGCGTCGTGGATGATGTCGGTCGATCAGAACCCGCCGAGACCACACGCCTGCAGAAACTTGGTCACGTCGTCGCGTGCGATGATGCCCGAGCGCACATTGCACTGGATCGTGTGGTCCAGCGACACGATGTGGTGGTACCAGTACGACGGAATGTACAGCAC
>JAADXE010000147.1:0-47150 GCA_023337545.1 Pythium coloratum
CCCCGTGTAAAGTCCCTCATAAGTACGATTTTGGTTTGATATGGTTTGAAACCCGTTAACTCGAAACAGCATAGTGGCTGTTAGGATCATTATGTTTCATAGGACCTCATTTTGTCACTCGCCCGATTTCCTTGTGTTGTGACACTTCAGCGACGAGCCCCATGAGTGGCTCCTTGCTAGCCAATCACAACTGCCGACTACTCAAACTGGCATTCCCTGCAGCAGATCTCATCGAAATGTGCAACATGCCCCAACTGTGACCACCAGCGAACGCCCCGACTCACTCTCACGCGCCGCGCGTGGTTCCGCCTCCAAGGGATCTCGCTGGACTGAAGCTGAAGCTGAGGCTGGCGCACTCTCGTAAGGCCCCGACTGACGGTCGTTTGAGTGAACGCTCGATCTCGATGTCATTCCACGACTTGCGCGCAAACCGCCCACAGTGACCGAGAACCGGAACACCGCGTACCCATATACAAATGCGCCGGTCCGTCTCCGCAACCAGCTCCTCGCTGCTGCTGTTGCTACTATTAGTCACCTGCGCTGTGAGCACCGTCTCCGCCGCCACCAAGACGAAGGATGACATCAAGAACGTGTCGGCTATCGACGTGTACGACATCCTGGCGATCATCGTCATGGGCTTCGGCCTCGCCATGGCGGCCTCGGGTGGCGTGGGTGGTGGACCAATCATCGTGCCGCTGCTCGCGCTGGTCATGGGCTTCGATATCAAGTACGCCACACCAGCTTCCAACTTCATCATCATGGGCGGCGCCGTGGCCAACACTATCTTCAACCTGCAGAAGCGCCACCCATTCGTGGACCGCCCACTCGTGGACGCGGACATCTGCATGGCCATGATCCCCGCCATGATGGCGGGTGCTGTGATCGGCGCGTTCCTGTCCAAGCTGCTGCCTTCTTACATCATCTCCATCTTGTTTGAAGTCGTGCTTTCGGCGTCCGGATTCCGCACGATGCAGAAGGGATTCAAGCTGCACAACGCCGAGAAGGCCAAGAAGAAGAAGCTGGAAGAGAAGGAAGAGAAGGAAGAGCAGGAGAAGCTGGAGGCCGCCACAAGCACGGACGATAAGAGCGACGACGCCGCGTATCACCAGCTCCAGTCGCCGGTGGTGTCTCTGGGAATCGGCGAGCCGTCCAACAAAGCCGAAGAGCTGGAGCTGCTGATCGCACAGGAGAGCAAATTCCAGTGGAAGAAGCACCTCTTCGTATTCGTGTGCTATCTGGGCATCGTCGTTGCAAGTGTCAGTGGCGCCATGACTAAGTGCGACAGCGTGGGCTACTGGGCCATCCTCTGGGCCGAAGTGCCGTGGGTCTTCCTCTTCACAACGGCGTTTGTCGTGTACATGCGCAAGCACCAGGCGCTCAAACGGTCGCTGGACTTCCCCATCGCGGCGGGCGACATCGACTGGACAGCCAAGACCGTCGTGTATTTCCCGCTTGGTTGTATGTTCGCTGGTGTTGTCGCCGGTCTCTTTGGCGTCGGAGGCGCTATCATCACGGGTCCGCTGATGATCGAGATGGGCGTCGTGCCGGAAGTGGCGTCGTCCACCAGCGCGCTGCTCGTGCTCTACTCCTCGGCTGCGGCGTCCGCCAAGTTCGCTCTCTTTGGCATGATCAAGTACGACTGGGCGTGCATGCTGTGCGTGCTCGCGTTCTGCGTCACCATCGTCTCGCAGATCTACATCGGCGGCTACGTGCGCCGCACAGGCCGACAGTCTATCATTGTGTTCTGCATCGGCATCACAATATGCGTCGGCGTCTGCCTCATGCTCTATTCGACTGTCAAGTCCGTCATCGCCGGTGCCGGAAAGCCCTTCAAGGTGGACTTCTGCAGCAATCGCAAGTAGATGGAGTCAACGTCAAAATCCTGTGCTCTTAGGAGAGTGAAAAACCTCTATAGAGTCCTTTGTGAAATGCCAGCTGCTTCAATTCCATAGTTTCGACTTGTTCACTTGCGCTGCATCTCGAACCTTCTCGTATCGCTGGAAACTGTTCGTGTCTGCTCCGGCACCTCGCTGAGCTGGCTCGATGGGATACAGGAGCGAGTACTCGTTCCCAAACTCCGCAGCCTCTGTGCTCGTTTCTACAGCTCCACTTGTGGGGATGATGCGGTTGCGTCGGAAGAGCACGTTCTTCAAACTCAGCTTGTCCTGTTGGACTTGTCCGCGCGTCGTATCAGCTTCTTCTGGCTCTCCACCGTCCACGACATTGTCACCATCATCGTCATCGACCTCACCGCCCTCTCGTTCATCACCGACATCATCTGAGCCGGATCCACTGTCGTCGCCGTCGGCTGGGTCTTCCTCCTTTTGCACTGCTTTCTCCAAGGCGGATGCTTGATTTTCTGGCTCACCAGCTTTCGTGGCTTGGTTTGGGCGGTTGGTAGTCCACAGTCGGTTCGTCCACTCGCTGCGCTGTTGACGCATGTACTGCAGTTTCTTTTCATTCGTGACACCCACAATATCGAGTGTCGCTGAGATCAACGCCGTCTTGACCTCCCGATCAAGCGGCGAGTCGCCGGCAAAACTAGGCGCGTGGTTCACTTCGAACAGCCACGCCTTGCCTTTGGCATCCAGCATGATGTCGAACCCCAGGATCTCGAAGCACTTGGGTCCCCACTGGGCCTCCGCCACATCGTTGGAGCCAAAGTAGCTCTTGTACGACGACTGCAGCTTCGGCTCCACACACAACAGCGTCTTGACGACGATATCACAGATCTGCTCCCACACGAGCGCACTGGATCCACGGCCCGAGTCGTCCAGATACTTCAACACCGACGCCAGACTGCGCTTGCTCGCTTGGTTTTCTCCATTTGCTGTTGTCGCCTGCTGGAACGACTTACTCTTCTTGTTGATGGCGTAGCTGCAGCAAGTGACGCGCTAGTTAGGAAACCAAGAAGCCGCTTGCTACAATAAGAGATCACTACTCACTTGGTCAGGTGCATACGCTTCTTGTCAAGGTTCTTGCGCGTTGGCTTTTCGAACGGCGTCGTGCAGAAGCGCGCGAGTCCGTTGCGGAAGATGTAGATCTTGAGCGGATGCACGCTGTACACGAGCACGTAGATGCGCAGGTCGAACTTGAGCCCGTCGATGAGCAGCGGGTTGTCGATGTAGCGCTGCACGACGCAAGATTCGTTGGGCGGCAGCTTGGCGAGCGATTGGATGAGCGAGATCCCCTTGCCCTGACACAGCGACCGTGGCTTGACGATGTACGTAGCGTTCTTGGGCCCGCTCTCCATGGCGCTGCGGAGCTCCACGCTCTCAGCCGGTACAAGAAACGACCGCGGGAAGAAGTCGAACTCATTCGGCAGAACCTTGTAGATGGCGTTGCTGTGGTGTAGATCAATTATTGGTCAGTCAGTTGGTAGTTTGCTGGGGTGGGATTCCTAGTGTTGGCGAGTTACGCACAGGTTGTTGGACAAAAAGTCCTTGCGGCAGATCTCCTCCATCGACGGGAAGTGGTTCACTTTCTGGAACGGCGACAATCGCGGTAGCTCCCGCAGTAGATCGCCGCGGTCGCTCCACCAGATATCCCACTTGCTGGGCAGCAGCGACTGCTCGGTGCTCTTCTTCACGAGTCGGAAGTCGCACTCGCGCAGACACTTGCGGATGATGGCGTAGCGACACGAGGTGATGTCCACCGTCACGCGGTACTTACGGCGGCGGCGCTGTTGCTGCGACGCGGTTTCATCCTGCGCTGTAGCCGTCGCAGTGGCAGTGGCAGCGGCAGCGGCGGTCGACGGGACGCTCGGCCGATGCGACAGACCGGTCGTAGCGGCGGTCTTGCGTGGCTTCGTGACTGCCCCCGCCAGCACACTCACGGCCTTGACGGCCACACTAGCGATGCCACCGCTTGCACGACGCTGCTGCTGCTGTGGTTGCGTCTGTGTCTTGGCCACGACCGCCGTCGCCGTCGCCGTCGTCATGGTGAGATGAGATGGTGAGTGCGTAGCCACTTGGCCGAACGGAATGGGTGAGCTGGGTCCACCGACTGAAACAACCGACAAAACGTCAGAAAGCAATTATACGGATGGTATACACGTATCCGGATACACCTCTTCTGCGTATCCGATCTGGTGCTGACCAGCTCCGTTCAGGTGCCGAAGAGACACAAGCGACAGGAAGTTGCCAATCTAGAAAATCCCACGCGGAGCTCAAGCCAACGCCAAGACATCCACAAGAACGAAGAACGATGGTGCTGATCCACGTCAAGCGCGGCGACAAAAACGAGTTCCTCTACGAGACGACGGTGGACACGTCCAACGACACGCTGTCGCGCGAACTCTGCCGCATCAACAACACGCGGCTGCGGCTGCAGACGCTGGCCGACGCGCTGCCCGGATTGGCCAAGTACGGTGCCGCCAAGCCCCCGAATGAGCAAGGACTCGACCAGTACCAGGAGGACAATCAGAGCAAGATCCGCGGCCAGTACTACGAGGCAGACCCACTCGGTCTCCGCTCAGGCGAGGGCGTCGGCCCACAGCTCACAGACGTGCTCACGCAGGTGGCGACCGACGCCAAGCAGTACATCAGCAGCCAGCTGCAGATCGCCCAGAAAGTGGTCATGAAGCAGGCGATATTAGATGAGAAGCTCATGAACATCCGCGGCGCGGTCATGATGGCATTCCCCATGGGGCTGCCTACGTTCGACCCTGTCAAGCTGCTGCTGGACGCGCAGGACGTTGAAGAGGCGCTGGCGGAGAGCTCAGCTGTGCTGGAGATCACACCGGAGGACACGACGGAAGTGTGGTGGGCGGGGAAGCAGTTCTTCCGCGACCAGCTAGTGCGCGATCTCGTGGGCAAGAACGAAAAGACCAAGATCGTCGTCAAGCTCCAAAAGAAGGGCGCCGGCATGCCAGCACGCGAGCCAGCGGTGAGCGAAGACGAGCGCAAAGCCATGATGGCATTCTACTTCAAGAAGCAGGAGGAGCTCAAGAAGTTGGCGGACGACGACGCCGAAGAGTACATGGCGTCGTCGTGGGCGGACCCCAAGGCGCTCAAGAACTCACTACGAGGAACCAACAACGTGCGGCCGTTTTAACTGGCACACTCTTTCAATACGACCACAAAAGCTGCTTAAAAATCATCATCTAGTGCTCCGTTGTTGTCTTCATCGTGCTGTGGTATACGGACAGAAGCAAATCGCTGCTGATTGACTTCCTCTGATGATTGCTCCTTTGATGCGGATAATGGAGATGCCAGGATGGACTCGTCTTTTGTCAGAGTCGTGTCCTCGCCTTCCACCGCCTTCTTACGGGAATGTCGCTTCTTCTTCTTGTGCTTCTCCCGTTCTTTCCGCGGAGAAGGTGACGACATCGTTGTGGATGATGACAGCGACTCGTCACCCGCAGTGACACCACGAGGGACCTCATTTTCTACCGTTGGCACAGGGACAACAGGAGCTAAGTCGCGACTGAACGTCATGACTCGTGAGCTGGCAGTACGATCGTTGGGTTTGGGCTCAAATGGTAGAGAACCGAGCGTGTCAAGAGATCCCGATGCGCCATTCAGGAGTGGGGGTGCATCTTCCCAAGGAAGTGGACTGCTCACAGTGGGCACGGCTGCAGTATCTGGCTTTTGAGGGGCTTCGCTGAGCTCATCGATGTCCTCACCGTCCTCTTCACCCTCACCACCCATTGCGATCGCTGACATCGTGGCTGCGCGAGAGCTGAGGCGCTTTGTTGATGAAACTTCATGAGAAATATGACCCGTCCCTCTTCGATTGTGAGTCTTTTTGGTTGCCGTCGGCTTGGGTTTTGAACTCGAAGGACGTTGAGGTGCTAGCGGTGCGGCAGGTTCCGCTGGGTTGACTATTGCTGTAGTTTGAGTGTTCAGAATGGTGGTAGCGATCTCAGGAACATCGGATGGAGTGATATCGTCTTGCTCAACACTGTTCGAATCGTTGCTGAGACCATCACCGACAGGAGATGACAGCGCTGATGCTACTGCCGAGTCCGGAATCTGCTCATGAAGATGTTGAGTCGCATTTTCTGGCATCGTGTGTCCCGGTTCCACTGCAGCTGAAGATACAGAAGATTCCGAGGCATCTCGCCCGACTGGAGTTGTTCCAACAACCAGTGCATCTTCCGACTGAGAAGTCAGCAGGCTCTCAGTTGAAGGCTCCTCACGTGCGGGTACTGGTGCAGGAGCTCTTGGTGACTCTTCTGGCCGCAATTCTTCAGTCCCTTTCTCGATCTTCTCGTCCCCAACCAGCTCTACTATCCGCTTTGTTTGCCCGAGCGCACCAACGGCCTGCACTGACGTGTCCTGTGCACTCGAAACTTTCTTCGACTCGACCTCAGTCTTTCTTTCGCAGTGTTGCTCACCCACCTTCTCATTCTTTCTCAGCTGCTGCTGCTCCAGCCACACCAACACGACGTCATCTCGCTTCTCTCGCTTCAGCACGTCTAGCGCTGTCGTACCCCCTCGATCGGCCAGCGTCGCGTCCGCATCGCACTGAATCAAAAGCTTCACCATCTCAACCTGCTTTTTACGACTCGCCATGAGCACAGCGCACTCGCGACGCGTCGAGCTCGTGGCGTTCAGGAATTGGGGGTCATCTTTCCACTGCAGTTGTCGCAGCATGCACTCGGCCGCCTTCACCAATCCGTGGACAGCACAGTAATGGAGCGCGGTGAAGCCGTGGCAGTTGGGTCGTTTCCAAGCGGCGTGCTCTGCCACTGGCAGAAGCCGCAGCAGTGTCAACGCGCAGTCCTCCTTCGCTGCCTCACACGCCAACAGCAGCGCGTGGTTGTCATTGCCGTCAGTCTCTGAGATGCGGGCGCCGAGTTTGATCAGCTGCTGGACCACCGCGCTGTGGCCATACTTGGCAGCTACGAGCAGTGGAAACTGCAGTGCTCCGTTGCCACCCTCTCCGCCTCCTCTCGCTCCTCCGCTACCAGTTCGTGCCGGTTTGGCTCCCGTCGTGGACACACCGCTGTTGACGTTGGCGCCGTGCTGCAGAAGCATCCGCACGACCTCCACATGACCATTCATGCTAGCACCGAGCAGCGGACTCGCACGCACATTTACGTCTGCCATGGAGTTGTACACCACGCCAACCTGCGCATCGATCGGGACGCACTCCTCGTCACTGCCTGTCGTGTCTGCGAGTTGCACCAGCATTTGCTGCACGACCCCTGTCATGCCTTCCAGACTCGCGAGCAGCAGTGCCGTCACGCCTTTCTCATTTACGAGATGCACATTCGCCCCTGCTTGCAGCAACCACAGCGCGATAGGCTCGTGGCAGTACTGACACGCGTAGATGAGCGGCGTGCTTTCCCACATGCCGCGGATGTTGATGACAGAGAGCTGCTTGGTCGACGATATCTCTGCAATGCGCTCTACTAACTTCTGATCGCCATTCTTGACGGCCTTGAGCAGCTGTGTGGAGAGCTCTTCGAAGCTGAGTTGATGCAGATTCAGTGCTCTGTTCGTGAGGAGGAGCTGTGCTGGCGGACCACCACCACTTGCAGAGGACGTGTCTGCCATGGAAGCCGCGGACGGCTTCTTCGCCTCCTTCACGGCCTCGATGGTTGGTGAACTGGGTGGCGTTGGTTGCGCGGCAGCCGCCGGCACTGGCGCCGTCTTGTTCTGCTTGCGCAAGAAGTTGCAGAGCACCACGGGTCGCTGGCTTTGATCACACGTGCCTGGAGATACTACGATCGCCAGAGGTGGCTGCACTGCGACCTTGGACTCGGCGGATCCCATCGCGATGAGTTTGCCTTGGCTGAGAAAGCGTCAGGAGTCGACTGGGCCTTGATCTTCTGTTGTATCGCGGTACAAAGGGCGAGGCTTCTCTGTGAGTGAGTGCTTCCATCGGACGGAGGCAAGCGCCAAAATAGAGCAGCACTTTTGCTAGTCGGGGGCGACATTCGCAAACAAGCAGCGCATGACTCGATGGGAATAGCCACACACATGGAATATGGGTTTACGCACGGGAAAGGGGACAAGTTTAGAGAGGAAGTCGAAGTGATCTATCAAACTGATATCATCGTAACGAACGAATAAAAAAGTGGGATGTGCTAACTGGCCCGGTGTCTAGCCGAGCTTGAAAGTCGACGCACCGCCTGGAGGGCCATACATGCGCTTGGTGCGACGCTGGTTGTTGTCGACTTCGTTCGCTCCCATGCCGCCGGCAAAGTAGTCGGCGGAAGTGTTGTTGCTGCCGCGGCGCGCGGCTGCCGCTTGATTCTGTGCGAGGACGAGCGAGTCGCGGGCGACAGCCCCTGGGGCGGCAGTGATACGGTCGCGGTCACGCTGTGCGGATGTGGGTGGACCATAGAACGAATCCTTGTCCACGATCGGGTTATGCTCGGGTGTTGACGACTTGTAGCGGCGAGTCTTGCGGTCGTCCATGAAACTGGACGAGTCGTTGTCACCGCCACCATAGATCAGCGAGCCCATCGTCGAGCTACCACCCGGGGGCTTGGCGCATCGTGTGCTGGAGCGGTCGGTCATGAAGTTGTTGTTCTGAGTGGGAGCTGGCCCGGAGTTGAAGCGATTTGCCATGGTTGCGGTGAGGATGATGCGGAGACTGTCGAGGTCGAGAGGAACTTGAAGAGTGGGTCTGAGAACGCAACAAGCCACGGGCGGGACGCTGTTGCCAAACAAACAAACAGGCTACCTTGCCTCAAGAGGAGAGAGGCCAATCTATTTGAAGCTCAGAGAAGGAATGAGGCGGAGGATCGCTGCGTTTCTTCCTCTGCGTTTGCCTTTGTGCATCGACGGGTTCCAGTTGATGGCTTCAGTCGGCGATGTACCAGCCTCAATGTATTTATACGAGTCTTTGATGGTGAAGAAGATGACCCAGAAGCCAGCGATAGATATGAAACCAATGACCCTGCTGGGCATGACGCCACACTGCTACGTAGGCACGGATGTGTGCGTGTGGGACTGTGGCTCTCAGGATCTGTGACGACTGCGACGCTGATGTCGATCGTAATCGCGGTGCCGGCCACGCTCTCGGTCTCGATCGTCGCCTCGATCTCGTTCATAATCTCAGTGTCGAGATCGTTTTCGATCGCGATCTAGATCTCGGTGCCGGTTCTGATCCCGACGTTCATGTCGGTCTCGACTTCGACTCCTGCTTCGACGGCGACTGTGGGTTTCCGGACGTCGTGGCGGACTCCTCCTCCTGTTCGCCTGAGGATCCCGATGCGACTCTCTCCCCATGTCTCGTACCCTTAGAGAATCTGTGCACTCACTCCAGTCTTTTGCCACCGCTCGCCCCCATGGCTTTTGTGCTCCAGTATGCTTAGAAGAGTCGTCCGATCGAGCGGGCAATTCGACGAGCTCCCGCCCGGTGTCCTCACTCAGCTGCGCCATAGACTTCGCCAGTATCTCTCGCATCATATCATACGGGCCGGCACGGGTGGATTTCGCTCGATACGACGGCCTGCGACGTTTGTAGTCAGAGTTCACTGGAGTGGTCGAGTCTGTGTAACATTTTACAATCATCGTTAGCATAAGCTAGAGCGAGACTGGTAGGACCCATCACTGCATCAGGCATACCTGTGCTCGGGACGCGCACACCCTCAGTTCCATTCACAGGTGCGAGTTTTTCAGTGACTGATGGTACAGATGTGACCTACAAGCGCACATTACGAGCCGTCAGTCCCCTTGCGAAACGTAGAAACCACAATTTACATCCACAACAAACCGCAGTCGGAGCTGCTGTCGGCAGCACGCGCAGCCCCACGTCGACGATCATGAACTTCCACAACGCCGCCACAAACGCCTACTCGCCACACAAAGACACAGATAAAAATCTACAATCTAGACTCTACTCTTCCATATCCAACACCCACCCTGGCCTCTCCACTGCCGAGAAACTCCTCCAGCTCCACCACGACGAGGTCTGGATGGCAGAACTCGGGGTGCTCCAGCAGCCCCAGCACGTACTCGACCATTTCGCCGTCCACAGTGTCGGGCGCCAGCTCCTGCAGCCGCGCCAATTCCGATTTGATCCAGCGCTCTAGCTTCACCCTGTCAACTGCAACGTCACCACTGAGTCCGAGCTGCGCGAACGCTCGCGGAATGCGCCGCCACGTTCTCACGGCGGCGTACAGCTCACTCGAGTCCTTCGCGACCACTTGGAGAGACGCAAGCACGCCGTCTTGGGCCAGAGGAGTCTGCGAATCCACTAAGCTGTCGCCATCGTCTCCGGGTAGCCCATCGACCAGCGGTTCGTTGTGGGATGCATTCGTCTTCGCATCGACTTTGTTCGGGTCGTCTCTCCTGTAGAAAAACTGCCGCCGTTGCAAAACCACAGTCAGCGATGAGCGAGACAATTGCAACTGCAGCATCCATCGTACCGCATGCGACTGTGCAGTGCTGTAGTGCTTCGCTCGGTGGCGCAGTCGCTGAGAAATCACACAGGCCAGATTAGCTTCCACACGTTTTCATGCGATAGCAAGCGCCGTACTGCATGCGCCTCCAGCGACGAAGCCGGCACATAATGCTGTGGATCGAAGCCGCACGCCACGAGCTGTAGCGATGGTTGCAGCTTGATCCCCGTCTCGCTCAAGAACTCCTCGAGTTCCCGGCGCAAGCCGCGCGCATACTCGAGGTATTCGGCCATTATGACGGAGCGCTTTTGACTACAGGCAAAAGCACTAATCCAGGACATCGCTGTTAAATTAGGTCCATCGCGCCAAACACAGAGGCTTCAAACTAAACTAGACTAGACACTTCAACTGGCAGCCGAAGCGGCTCACTTGCAGACGACGTCGACGACGATGCGGCCTCCACGCCCGCACTGCCACTGGACGCGATCATCGTGCCATTAGCACTTCGTGGCGTCTGTGACGTGGCGCTGGTCCGAGATGACGAGCGCAGCCGCTCCGTGTCCTCGAACGGCGTCTCCAGCAGCTCCTGGCGCTTCTCGGCGACTCGCTTGGCGCGGATCTTCATCATGATGTCGTCCACGTCGCCGTCCTTGAGGGACGCGAAGCTCGAGGTCTTCTTCTTGTTCTTGAGCATCTCCAGACGCTTCTTGGTCTCCTCCTCGCGTCGGATGCGGCGCTCCTCTGTAATGCGGCGGCGTTCGTTGTCACGGTCCGCAGTCTGCAGCAGCTTCGCGAACGAATAGAAAATGGAGAAGAACGCGTCTGGGCCGTTCTCTGGGTTGGATGGGTCCTCGCCATAGAACGAGACGGTCTCGTCAAAGCTTCGAATCATCGCGTCCAGCTCCAGTTGAATGCGCTCCGATGTCAACTTGGCGCGCTCTGCGAACGGCCGAATGGCATCCTGGAAGCAGTCCTTGATTGGCGCATCATCACTCTTGCCTTCGGCCGACTGGCCATCTTCAGCCTTGGACTCCTCTTCGGCCTTCTGCTCTTGCTCCTTCTTCTCCACCAGCTTCGCGTGCTCCTCCAGTTCGTTGCAAATCAGCGCAGCAGCCTTACGCACCGCAGTCTCACCGGCCTTCAACACCTGTGTGGTGACGCGACTGGCGCTCTCGATCGAGGGCAGCTCCTCATTAAAGTTGAGGATCGCTGGGTCTTTCGTGCGGAGCACCTGCGCGACGTAATTGAGCAGTGTGATCGAGTTGTCACTCGCCTTGACTTGGTTCAACTTGAGCAAAATACTCAGACGGAAGCCCTTCGCACCGCCTCGCGCTGTGCCGTCGTTGAGAGCGTTACCCAGCGTCAGCACCACCTTGAAGATCTCACGCAGACGTGCGCACTGCTTCAGTTCTGTGCACGCGTTGCGCACCGAGTCCACCAATCGCGTCTGCTCCTCCACGTAGGTATCGAACTGCCATGTCGCATGGATCGCCTGCAAGCGTGTCGAGATGCGAGGCACTTGCATCAGTTCGAGGAAGTACTGTTCTGCGTCACCCAATAGCTTGGGGTTGCCTGTGTACGCCTTGACCGCCTCGATCTCGGCGTCCTCGGGAGCAAACTGAATCAGCGCCGACAGCTTCTCGCTCGAGAGCAAGTTCTTGTCCACTTGTAAGATCGCGTCTCGAATCTTCGCGTACGGAAGGCGGAAACGCGCGAGCATGATACCGATGTTGTTGGCGCGCTTGACGTCGATGAGCGCGACACGGGTGGGTGCACGCTTCTTCATCGATGCCTTCTTCGTCTCGCTCGTCTCCTTCGCATTTGCGGGTTTGTTCACGAAAATCTCTGTAAGCTGATCCACGTACTTGTCCAGCACGCGGTCCTTCTTGGCAGGCTTGGCGAACAATGCAGCCAACGGAGGCTCCGTCGATGACGGCTCTTGCTGAGCAAACTCCTCCCAGATCGTGCCGCTCGTCGACGTCTCCTGAACCGTGTCCCAGTACAAGTTGCGAAGTTTGGGCTTCGGGGGTGGAGGCGGCAAAGCAGGCTTCTTGCTCTTCGGGTCACTTTCAGGTGCCGTCTCAGGAATCATCGCGTCCGGTGAGTCCAGCAACTTCGAATCCAGACCTTCCGCTCCCATCTTCAGCTCCAGTTGTGGACGTGGCATTCCCATCTTCATCAACTTGAAGTACTTGGCATACGACGGATGCTCCGAGACCTTCACTTCACGCACGGGCGCTTTGCTCTTGATTTCGTTTCCGTCGGCATCCACGAGAACGTCTGGGGTCTCCAACAGCGACGCGTTTAGCCCTTCTGCACTGGCCTTGAGCTTGATATGTTCGAGGGGCATTCCCATCTTGAGCAACTTGAAGAACTTCGCAAACTTCTCATGCTCCGACACCGGCACCCCCTTCACCGGTTCCTTGATCTCCTTGCCGTCGGCATCTAGCAGCTTGTCTGGCGCATCTAACAACGACGCGTCAAGGCCCTCAGCTGACACCTTCAGCTTGATGTGCTGGAGTGGCATGCCCATCTTCATCAGTTTGAAGAACTTGGCGAACTTTTCGTGGACCTTCACTGGAATGCCAGGCGCGGCGATTTCTTTGCCTTCTGGATCCAATAACTTCTCTGGAGTCCCCAGAACATCAGGGTTCAAACCTTCCGCGGAAACCTTGAGCTTGATGTGCTCAAGAGGCATTCCCATCTTGAGAAGTTTGAAAAACTTCACGTACTTCTCGTGGTCCTTCGCGGGAACACCGACAACTGCAGATGCCGCATCACCACTCGTAAACTTCGTGCCGTCTTCGTTGAGCAACTCGTCCGGCGTGTCGAGAAGAGATGCGTCAAGCCCTTCGGCCGACGCCTTAAGTTTCACTTGCTCGAGCGGCATGCCCATCTTCGTGAGCTTGAAGAACTTCAAGAACTTCTCGTGCTCTCGAACTGGAATCCCCTTGCGAGCAGGAACAAAGATCTTGCCTTCCGCGTCCAGCAACGAATCTGGGGTCTCGAGAAGCGCTCCATCGAGGCCATCTGCAGAAGCCTTCAGCTTGATGTGCTCCATAGGCATACCCATCTTGAGTAGCTTAAAGTACTTCGCAAACTTTTCATGCTCTCGAACAGGGATTCCCACGGCTTCCTGTGCTTCTTCCTTCCACTCGTTTCCTTCATCGTCCAGGAGCATGTCAGGTGTTTCAAGAATCTGCTCATTGAGTCCTTCGGCCTTCATCTTCAGCTGGATGTGCGGCATGGGCATTCCCATCTTTTTCAGCTTGAAGAACTTGATGAACTTCTCGTGCTCTTCCGCTCTAATTCCTCTTGGCTTTGACGAATCCTCCTTGCCAGTCGAGATGATTTTGTCTGGAGTCTCCAAAATGCTGACATCAAACGTCTTGATCTCACTCTGCATTTTCAGTTGAACTTGCTGCATTGGCATCCCCATCTTCAGCAGCTTGAAGTACTTCACGAGCTCCGGGTGGTCGCGAGCAGTAATGATCTCGGCCTCTTCGTCGTCTGTCTCGTCCGCCGTGTCTGGATCACTCAGGAGGAGCTCCTCACCAGAATCTGGCTTTCGGTTTTCGATCACAATGATCGGACCGATGTGGAAGCGGAAGGTCGGATCTTCATCCGCACACTTCCGCAAGAACTCGGTGTATCGGTCGCGTAAGCGAAGCACAGCCTTTCGATCGTCGTATCCCATCTCGTAGTTCCGCACTTCTTCCACAGGTGACAGCAGCGCTACTTGCTTCATCAGTCGCTCGCATAACGCCCACATTTCCTTTCCGATCACGCGATCGCCTGGGATGAAAAGTAGCTGTTGCATGATGGACAGCAAACACGCCTGGAGTTCCGCATCGTTCGACAGCGTTTCCCAGAGCGACTTGAAGACACTTTCAGCCGACGAGAGGTCGGTTTGCTCGTAAATTGTGTCCTTGCGATCATCTTCCATGAAGCGCTCGAACACTTCAATTTGTTTCTCCATGCTGTCGAGCTGGCTGCGCAGCTGCGTGACGCTGCTGCTGATCATGGTCTTGCTGCCACCGAGATGGCCGGACTCATCGGTGATGGATGGAATCGACTGCCGGTTGCTGCTGGTCACGGAGAAACGATCAAAGTCTGTGGACGACGTGCGTTCACGCGGTGATGACGGCGCACTTCGTGTCATGGACTGCCGCCGATCAGAACCGACGGGGAAACTTGTGGTTCGCAGACTCGCTTCGAGCTGGGCCTTGACAGCAGCACCCAGCGACGCTGCAGCTGCTGTTGCTGTCGCTGCTGTGGCCGCGGCTGAAGCCACCAGCGCAGGCTCGATATGAGGTACCGACTCTCTGCCCACCGGCGACGGAGGTGCGGTATCCACTCGTGATGACGACGCAGTCAATTCTGGAGGTGGCCCAGAAAACGATGGGAATTTTTGTCTTTGCACGGCCTGGGACTTCGCGCGGATCTCTTCGAAATACGTCGCCATCTTGAGTGCAATGAAGTCAGATCGGATCGCGAGGCGGTCCTCGAGCCGAATGGCTTTGTTCACGATGATGTTCACGAAGCTGAGCACATCTTCCTTGAACGCGAGCGAGTACCTCGTCGACTTGAGCGCGTCGCGCAGGCAGCTGAAGCGGATCGTTTCGCCCTTTGTCTCCTTGTAGTGGTTGAAAGCTTCGATGACTGCCTGGTGGCCAGCAGCACTATTGTAGCACACGATACCCAGAAGTTGCAGCGTGTGCTTCTTCAAGTCACCGTTGTCTGTGTGAAAACACAACGCGACACGTTTCACCAACCCGGGAACGTTCGTGATGGCTTCCACACCGGCCGTGAAGTGCGTGATCGACCGCAAGATCCGCAGCACGACATCGCAGATGCGAGTCGCCTTCTCAAACTTTGAATGTTCGACTGGAAATGGCGACGGATCGGGCAGCTTCATGGTCAGGTAGTCCAGACCAAAGCGTCCGAGAAACGCCTCCACCCACTCAGCAGAGCTCGTCGAGATCTTGTTGCGCAGTGATTCGAGATCCCGCAGGCCGCGGTTGTCCCAGTTGAGCTCGACGAGGCTTTCCGCGACGCGAGTGGCGTCCGCAATGCTAGCTTGCGACTGGTCTTCGGTCTCGTGCTGCTGTGCGTACCACACGACGTGCCACTTATTCTCCACCGGCTCGATACGGACGAGCTCGTCCATGACGTCGTCCGGCACGCCTCGCTTCACCAACAGCTCTCTGTACATCTCATTCACTGTGTCCTGCGACGGCATTGGCGCCTTCTCCTTCGCCTTGGGTGCTGCACCGCCCGTCGGCATTTTGTTCGCGAAAAAGCCGCGGAAGTACTGTAGCTTCTCATTGAACGTGCCTGATTCTTGCGCTGGATTGATCATCGACGAGCGGAAAAAGCTCGAGCGTCGCGGCCTCGTAGTCGCGTCGTCAATCACTTCGCCGGGCGCCTGCTCTCGTCGGAATTCGAGCTTGAGTGGCCACGCAGCGGGCTCCTGCTGCAGCTCCATGGCATGCTTCACGATTTGTTCGAACGGCATGTCGTCGATAAACGTCTGGTGGATAATCTGGAGGATGTCGCCGATGCGCACGCGACCCGTTTCCTCCACGAAGCCCTTGCGGCCGCCCTGCAGCGGTCGAAAGCCCTTGACCACGGCGCCCCGCTGTGGCTTGTCGCGCTCCACGTGGCGTGCGCGCAGGTCGAGTCCGAGCGGCCCCACGGTCGGCACCTCCACTGAAAACACCAGCGGTCGGTCTGCGGCGCGCGGATCGCTGCCGAAGAACGAGCTGCGCGACGCGAAGCTGGCGATGGAGCCGCCCGTCTCCGAATGGCGCGACGGCGCCGTGCCGTTGCCGTTGCTGGCGCTGCTGCCGTTGGTGTTACTGCTGTTGCCATTCGTGTTGCCGTTTCCTGTCGTGGCGGATGAGGAGCTCGTACTGCCGCCGCCTATCGAGCCTCGCCGCCGCCACATATCCGTCTCGTCGGGTTCTTCTAGTCGGTTCGCGTTCTCTCGGTCGTTTCGCGGTGTCTGCGCCTCGCTTCGACCAGCGCACGCACGCGTTTACGTCTGCTTCTTTCACCTCGCTGGCGTCTGTGTCTGGGTTGCGGCGCTCGCGTGTACGTACGCACAAGGCAAGCCGGCTTGCGCTGCTTCTTCGCCTGGTTCGCCTCCCGTCAGCGTGGTGGTGGCACCTCACCTCACCCGCCTCGAAGTCGGTTGATCATGGTACCGTGTACCTATGGCTTTAACTAGTGTGGTCCACACTACTGACTTCGATCTTCCCTGGCGGAAGAATCCTTCGAACCACTTCAACACCCCTTCCGCGACATTTTTCCCGTCGCGTCGTAATCCAACCGTTGACCCGACCCGACGGCGAGCTCACCAACACCCTTCTCATTCTTCTCCTCGCGTTTCCCAACACTCACCACATAACTCCCACCGCGATGGTGTGCTGCTTCCTGTGCTCCGGCGACCCGATCGAGGACGACATCCGCAAGGACAATGGCCAGCGCTTCGACATCTCCATGATGCAGGCGCCTGGCGCCGAGCCGCTCTGTACGTGTCACCGGGAGCGACGTATGCCAAGGAAATCCCTACTGACGCCTACTGACTATTATCCTTGGCAGGCTGCCTGGCGTCCTGCGTGTGTCCGTGCTGCGCGCAGATTTACATCCGGCGCAAGGCGCTGCACTACGACATGAACAACTACTCGTGCTGCCAGGGCTACATGGACGGCTTCGTGCCGGGGCTCACGGCCGGCCAGTGCGGCGAGTCGTCGTGCCCGAATGTCTGCCTGTGCCTTGAAGTACGAACCCACATTTCTCTCGGCTGTCCCTTGTTCAGTTGTCTTCGTGTTGAACTGACTGTAAAGCTACTGACTGACTCGGCGGCAACTGCGCTTCACTGTATGTAGGCATTTGTCTGCAATGGCTGCGCTGTGTCGGCGACGCGCCTCATGGTCATGGACCGTCACCACCTGCGCCCGGACGAGTGGGACAACCGCATCATTGTGAGCGATTATTGCTACTGCCGCCCCGCATATTACCTCCCTAGGTTCTCACGCTGTGACTACGTATTCGCCATTGTAGCGTTTCAACAACTGCATCCAACTCGCCAGCGTCATCTGCCAGTGCATGGCCATTTGCTTGCCGGCGGCGCGCGACGTCGCGGACTCACTCCAGTGCATCGCGCAATGCACCTACGCGTCCACGCAGGGCTGCATGACGGTATGTGCGCATTCCTCCGTTGCACCCCACCCACTAGCCACTGGCTAGTAGCCAGACACCTACTGACCGGGCTCTGCACAGGCGCAAATCAATGCCGAGCTCAACAAGCGCGAGAACTTCGCGCCAATGACCAACGAGGTCATGGAGCGTGTGTAACCAACACCTCCTGGGTTATACTTCGGTTACTCTGTCAACTTAAGTATACTTGTATTCGTTTGGACTTTTACTTCTGGCGGCTGATGTCAACGAAAAACCTCGATTCGATGCTCCACAATAAACCTCAGTCCCATGTTGCCCAGTGCCTGGAAGAGCAAAGCCAATACGGGTCGAGTGGAACGGGAGCGCAAGTAGCTATGGAGACGGAATCGCCGAGCGCTGCGGCCACGGTGCAGGGCCGAGTCACGGGCATCATCTACCCTCCGCCCGACATCCGTGCGATCGTAGACAAGACGGCGCAATTCGTGGCGCGCAGTGGCCGCAGCTTCGAGCGCAAGATCGCCACCGAGACGGCGTCGTCACGCTTTGCCTTTCTGAACGAGTCGGATCCGTACCACGCGTACTACGAGCACAAGATCAACGAGTTCATCGAGAAAGCCAATGCGCCCCCTGCAGCAGAAGCAGCAGTGGCACCAGCGCCAGCGGAGGCGAATCGTGCGAAAGAGGATACATCCAGCCCCCAACCAGAACAGACCGAGTCAGCCGCTGCCCCTGCCGTCGAGACTAGCGGCGACGTGGTCGTGGAGAAGAAAGCAGTGGAGACAGTGACCGCGAAAGTAGCCAAGAAGATTCGCGAGCAGGCGCTGCAACCGCCGGCCGAGGAGATATTCAAGATCAAGCACCCGCACCTGAGCGCGTTGGACCAGGAGATCATGTACGTGACAGCGCAGTACACAGCGCTGAGCGGCAAGACGTTCCTGGCAGGTCTGGCCACGCGCGAGCAGCGCAATCCGCAGTTCGATTTCCTCAAGCCCACGCACGCGCTGTTCGCGTACTTCACAGCCCTCGTGGAGTGCTACGCGTTGGTGCTGAGCAAGAGCGACGACCAGATGCAGAGGATAGAGGAGGGCATGGACCGCATGAAGGTGCTGGATCGATGCGTGCACAAACTGGAGTGGATGCGTCAGGAGCAGGAGAAGAAAGACCAAGAAGCCGCCGAGAGCGATGCCGAGCGGCTTGCTGTCTCGCAGATCGACTGGCACGACTTCGTGGTCGTCGAGACCATTACGTTCAACGACGACGAAGAAGCCGCCGCACTGGCAGCAGCTCAGGCGGACGGCATGAAGGAAGACGAGGACGATATGGACATGGACATGGAGGATGACGATAGCGACGATGACTCCAAGCCCCAGATCAAGGTCGTCCAGGATTACGTGCCATTGGCATCCACTCAATCAGGTGCAGCTCAGGCGCAGTCAATGCTCACGGTGGATGGCAAAGCCATGTCCTCAGCAGATGTAAATGAGCACATGCGCATCCTGCTCATGAATCCAAAGTGGCGTGAGGAACAGCAGCGGCACTTGGAGAAGCAGAAGGAGAGCTCGTACGCAGCGGGTGTGGCTATCGCTGACTCGCTCAAGCGCTTCGCGAACAAGCGTGTGGACATTTTCTCGTCATCGGCAGAAGAAGAAGCCCGCCTTCAACGCGCACGAGATGCCCCTCATTCTACTGTAGTTGTTCCGCATCACGGAGACGATGACGACGAAGAGCCAACCGATTCACAGATCGAGACCGCGGCATCCGTACCACCTCCGTCCCAGTTCCCACCAGGCTTTGGGTTTCCACCCGGAGCTGCACCTCCAGGCTTTGTACCACCAGGCGCCCCTCATGGGTTTCCACCGGGTATGGCGCCCTCTGGAATGCCACCCATGGGTTATCCACCACCGTTTGGTATCCCCGGCCAGGGACCTCCAGGCATGAGACCTCCAGGAATGCGACCACCAGGCATGGCTCCCCCAGGCATGGGGCCTCCTGGTACAGCTCCTCCAGGTATGGGTCCGCCGGGAGTGGGACCTCCAGGTACTCTTCCAGGCCCTCCTGGTGTTGCTCCGGCGGGTTTTCCGCCCGGCATGGCCCCTCCTGGTGTGGATCCGTCTCAACCATCCGACGAGCCAGCAGCGAAGCGTCAGCGCACTGAAGGATCGTCGTTGCTGACAGAGCAAGAGTTCGCCGCGTTGCATCCGGTGAGTACACAACTGCCGTTGGAATTTCGTCTGTGGACCTCTGATCAAACTTTTCTGGTTGTTTGAATCGTCTTAGGGCAACGTGCGATTGATGATCAAGGTTCCACACGACGCCGAGAACGAACAGTGGAAGCTGAACGGCCAGACGCTGACCATAGAGATCGACGTCAAGGCGACGATGCGCGATCTGAAAGAAAAGCTTTCGGTACGTGGCTTAGTGTTTCTTCTTTTTGGTGCAGCGTAGCTTGTTTTCTGACCTCCTGTGACTTGTACGCATTTGACAGAGCGATTTGGGCGACATGCCTGTGAACAAGCAGCAGCTCAAGGCGACGGTCGGCTTCTTGAAGGACTCACTCAGCTGTGCTCACTACAACTTTGTCAACGGTACAGTACTAGAACTGAGCGCGCGCCAGCGTGGTGGCCGACGATAGATCATGCTGCCGTCAACGGAAGCTGCAATAAAGCCCATTTCCAGTGCATGCGGATGGATTGTTCTTCATAGATGAGAGCGGTTTGCTCGACTAGCCCTCCAGTTGCTCCTCTCTCGAGTCGATTTCCTCGGCGCACTTGACCATGTACTGCAGCTCGACAGCGAGTTGCTTGGTGGCGTCCAGGTCCTTGTCGTTGTCGTACACGTCGCCGAGCTTGGCAATAATCTGGTCGATGAGACCCGACACTTCGCTTCGGATCTGATCCAGCTCTGGAATCGTCGACGCTTCCTCCACACGTTCACTACAGGACACAACAACAATGAGCAACGACTGGATAATGGACGTGACGCTATGCATCGTAAACGCACCGGATCTCCATGGTCTGCATGAGCAGCTGCGGATCGACCGCCGTACTCGACGACTCGTTCAATGCGTCGATGCCGTGGAGCGCGAGCTATTTCATCCACACATCCACACAGCCGATATCCATCAGTCCGTGATCTTCTGACCAAACGTCGGAAGGTCTACACTGAAGGAGCTTACGAGATACTTGACGCGGGTGTTGGGCGTCTTGAGCATGTTGTAGGCGTCGTTGACAACCGCGGCGTTCATGGCTGACAGCTCCTTCTCAAACTGTCGAGGACACGGACAACATGTGAGTTCCTTGTCGTTTAACAACGACATCCAACGTGGACGGGGACGCACCTCCGACTTGGAGCCGAACAGGTCTGGGTGCAATCGCTTCTGCAGCTTCCAGTACGTCTGCTCCATCTTGCGCTGCTCCAGGTTAAAGTTCTTCGGCCTACAGTCACCACAAACGGCAGTTGGCTTCCGTCCGAGACCACCATCAACCATGGCAAGTCGACGGCTACGCGTACAGTTCGAAGAGCTCGAAGTAGTTGCAGTGCGAGCCGCTGTGCAGCGGCTGAATAGCATCGCACGACTTGCAGAAGAATGAGCAGCAGTCCGTCGCGTGGTGGCAGTTCCAGCAGTTCTCTACACAACAACCATGAAGCCAACATAAACGACATCGTCACGGCACTCCACTGCTTCCACCGTCCACAAGAACACCAGACTTGACTTACTGTCGTCCTCAGCAGCAGCGGCGCTCCCTGCTAAGCGACGTGCCATCGGAGTGCGCAGAGGCGCGGCGCTGCGCATGGCGCGACGCAGCGAAGTCGGCAGCATCTTGGTGATCATCATCGTCGGAGGCTTCGCTTTCCAGACTGATGGCGCATTTTGGGCAACCTCAAGAAGACCTTTGTGCAACATTCACGCAACGTAACACAGTATAACATGCGACATGTGAAAGTGTCATTTTCCCAAGTTTTCTGTGTGGAAGATGAAGTAAAGAGCTCCAATCAACTACGAAGACGGAGGAAGCGACGCCGGCGGCGGGAACGACAGCACCACTTTCTTGCCGTTGAGCGTGTCTCGCAAGATCTGGTTGGCCGCGCGGTGGATGTCGAACTTGCCGCCGCGGATGTGGAAGCCGCGCTGCTTCGCGTAGGACTCGCACAGCGTGTAGGGCGTCCAGTCTGCCGAATGGGTACATGTTAGCCACAGTCGTCATCGCACTCGCTCATGCCCCACAAATACAACAGTCACTCACCTTCGTCATCCTCTTCGATTGGCTTGAGCTTGTACACTTCATGCATTGGCGGATCACAGTTTTCCGCAATAAAGCGGATGGCACTGAACGGCTCGCGCGTCTGGGCGATCGGATAGCTACCGAACAAGATCTGCAACGCGACCGGCACATCCAAGCGTGGAAATACGACACCTGGACAGTCGCAAACAACGACCTTCTGCACGAGGCCGCCACAGCCGAGCAGCTCAGGATGCGGGAAGTAGTGGGTCTGGAGGTGCTTCGTGTGTCCTGGCGTGGCGGACACGCTCACGAGTTTGCGGTCGAAGAGACTGTTGAGCAGCGAGCTCTTGCCCACATTCGGCTCGCCCACAAATCCGATCGCAATGGCTTCTTCGTCCTCCCGACGCACAACTTCTCGTTTTGAGAGGTCGATCGTCACGCTCACGTCTCCGATCAACCGCAGCAGCCGTGAGTTGGTCTCCTCTGCGAACTCGCGATTGTACGAGAGCACAGGGATCTCGTCGTCGTACCGCTTCGCAATGAACTCCTCCCAGCTCTTCACGCGATCGGCTGGCACAATATCCACCTTCGTGAGCACGATCACGATGCGCTTGGCTGGGTAGGACGTGCGGACGTGTTGGATGAGCTGGTCGCTGAGATGAAGTACGGGGCAACGCGCGTCGGCCAGGTGCACGAGCACGTCGGAGCGCTCGATCGTGCGCCACAGCTGTCTCCACACCTCGATGTTACGTTCAAAGAGGTTGAGCGGCAGATCGCGTTCAGTCTGCAGCGCGTCCACTTGCTCCATCCACTCGCGGTACACTCGGTCTTCCGCCTTGATCAATTCCTCGGGCGTCATATCGCGAGACCACTTGGGCTTCGTTAGAATCGGAGGCTGGTTCGCTGGATCATGTACGCCGCCCTCGTAGATTTTCTGTGAGTTGCCGCGGTCGGCCGCGTACGAAAGCAGTCGCGTGGCGTCTCTCTTGCGCGCCTCGATCGCACTCTTGGGCTCTTGTTGGAACACGGTGCGGAGGTCACCACGGCCATTCTGCAGCACACCACGCCGTCAGTACATCCACGACTCACACACTGCTGAGTAGCTGCAGCGATCCACTCACGTTTACTTGCGCTACGGGTGGTGCCGTGCCCTGGCCCTCGGCGGCGACTTCCCGCTCGGCGTCCGAGTCGCCATCGTGGCGGTGGCGGTTGCGCTCGCGCTTGTCTTGCAGCTACCGCATAGACAATAACACCGCACAGTCAGCCCTACTACTCATTGATCAGGGGCAACACGTTCGCGCACCTGCTGCTTCTTGGCCTTGCCGCTGAACGGCTTCTTGCGTGTCATGACTGGTGATGATTTTGTTCTGGGTTGTTCCAACGGCGTCGAGATGATGGTTTCAATTTCCGCCTTATTACATTATATTTAGGCTCTGAATGACCAAACTACTGATATAAATTCACTTGCGCAGTGGCACTGCAGCCGATCGCCGCAGCGCGCTTGCCGCCGCCGACGCCGCGTTCACCGTCGGCGTGAACGTGCAGCTGCGCAGCTCTCTTTCCTCTCGCATCTTCTGCAGCTTGGCCGTGCGCTTGCGCATGTAGTCGGGGTCGTAAAGGCGGCTGGATACGTTCAAGATGTCGGTCTTCGCGGAGCGTATCGAGCCGATGGACGACGACGCAGCCGAGTCGCGCGAGCAAACAGACGTGCGGTTGTTGGTCTTGGGGATGAAGGAGAAGTTGAAGCTGTCTTGGCGATCGCGGATGGACTTGAGCTTGGCGTCGCGCGTCTTATAGAAATCTGGCTGGTACAGTCGCGAGAACACGGCGCCGCCATCCGTGCGAACCGACGTTCGCGACTTCTGCGAGCCGCAGACAGATCCGTCGAGGGTGCCGTTGCGTCGGTGGTCATGGGGAGCGCGCAGTAGTGAGATGTTCTCTTTCGTCAGCGCAGCCACGCGCGTGCTCGAATAGCGTGCTGGGTTCGGTCGCGGAGGGGCTCCGGAGTCCGAGGAGAACGACGTGTTGAGGTTCGAAGTGAAGCTGGACTGTCGACTGGTGATACGACCACGCATCGAAGTATCCACAGTCGTCGCATGCCCATCGAGCGAGTCTGTGTCGCCGTCGGAGGAGGCGTCACGCGGTCCGAGTTTGAGTGCCGCGTCGTGGAGACGAGCGACTTCTTGCATCAGTTCTTTCACGGATGGCACGTCCATCGTCGCGTCCGAGTCGTCATCATCGTCGAAGAAGAGCCTTCGCACGGGCAGGTCCGTCAGCGAGCGAGAGGACACCCCTGCTGACGGCGGTGGCGACGCGTGCGGACTCACGGCGAGCATGTTGGTTCCTGCGTTTGGCAGCGTTCTTTCGTCCCCACGGACTGCATGACATTCGAAGTGTACTATCGATAGAATTTTCAGATTCTAACTGTGTAATCTGGAAAATTCTCCCGCATAACCTTCTATATGTGGTCTATTTACGTAATTATGCTGATCGAGCTCGCTCGTTTGAATCAGCTGGGGAGCCTACGAGTTGCGGGAAGTACAAGACGAAGAAGAAGCGTAGCGCCGGACTCGACACAGCGGACACAGGTGATGAGCACGCGCAACAAGGACGTGCCCAGCGCCAAAAGCAAGCCCAACAGTGGTGGTAGTGGTGGCGTTGGCGGACCATCTGTGGCCTCGACGATGGCCTCTGCGGCGACGACCACTTCCGCATCCATGAGCTCGTCGTCTCTGGCGACATCAACCAAAACTTCCCGTGTGAAAGCGAGCATGACGTCGACGGTGGTCGCGACCACATCAGCTACGACCAGCGGGGGCGCGAGTGGCGCGGATACGACGACGACGACAGTCGCGACGACGACGGTAGTGACGAAGAGCTCCACGCCGCCGCACAGCACGACGCCTTCCCCTCCGACGAGTTTGACGGGGGACGGGGAGCCTCGCTCTCAGTCGCGGAAGCCTCCAGTAGTGACGAAGACTGCATCGCCATTGTCTGAGAATGCTCCTCCGTCTACCCAAGTGGATACGTCCCAGTGTGCGCTCTGTGGCGCCGACAATAGCGGCGTGGCGGCAGACATTATGGTGTGTCGTTGCTGCGGCTGCGGCTTCCACGCGCAGTGCGCCAACCTTCCGCAGACTCCCGAGGAAGGCGAGTTCTTTTGCCGCTTGGAATGCTTCACGACGTTCCGCAAGAACCAGGGCGTCCCTCCAAAGACTCCGCTGAGCGATTTCTCGCGACTGGCGGCAGGGGTCGAATCGATTCTGGGCAGTATGCCACGCCATCCAGCACCACTGCCGCAACATGGAGGTCCAGTGAGCCGCGATATCGAATTGCAGAACCGCGCGCGCGATCGCGCGAGGAAGAGAGCGCTTCAGGCGACGACGAGTCGCTCGCGGAGCTCAAGCCCGTACGAACCTCACGATGGTCGTGTGCCACAAGGACCTGCTCCTCCAAACGGCTACGCCCGTGAAGGGCGTCATTCCGGGGATAGAGTGCCACGCCACGGTCATCCATCGCATCCAAGGTCGTTCAATTCGCACATCGATCTCACTCAGGACGACGATGACGAACCCCTCGCACCGCCGCGTTCTCCTCGATCGAGACTACCTCGCAATGTTGCGCG
Source organism: Pythium coloratum (assembly GCA_023337545.1). Taxonomy (NCBI): domain Eukaryota; phylum Oomycota; class Peronosporomycetes; order Pythiales; family Pythiaceae; genus Pythium; species Pythium coloratum. Next base: position 25,337 of record JAADXE010000147.1, read on the forward strand.
ACCACCAGTGGATGAGTCCCCGTTTGAAGACCCGGACCAAGTGCGCGGAAAGCGAGCAAAGTACCTTCCACACGACGATCCGATGACAGGCACAGACCCGCGTAGCCACGCGTCCTCGCGCCATGAGGCGTATGGACCACCGTCGCGACGTGGAACCCACTCGCCTGGCCAAAACGGGACTGATGTGTTCGCGAGCGAGGTACCGTATCGCCGTGGAAGTGGTGGTGCCCCTGGCCCAGCAACCATGTATGATCCCCGCAACGGACCTCACGGTCCTGGCCCCGTCCGTGGCCCACCAGTGCCAGCTCCAGCGTCTGGCTCGTCAAGATTGCCGAGTGAGCACGGAAGTCGAGGAGGCAGCGCCCGTAGCTCGCACAGTCGACCGGGAAGCGGGAATTCGAGGTACGAAGACCGCGTGGGCGATGAGTTTGATGCCGCGTTGGCTACTCGTGGTGGGCAACCACGAGGGCCTCCACGTAGCCGTCCTGCACCTGTTGACCAGTTCGTCGAGCACGATGGAGCACGTCGTGGCTACCCACCCGCTGCAGGTCCTTCTCGTGGCAAGCATGGCTTCGCATCGATGCCGCCGGCCAAGTACAACATCCCTTGGCTCAACCCAGCGGCCTTTCCGCAAGGACTGCGCGAGCGGTTCGAGTGCAAGCCCGACAATGCCAATGGCGTGTTCCGCATCGACTTGTCGCCGGTGTTTGCGGACAAAACGACGCACTTGTACCAGTCGGAGATCGACTTTTTCTTCCGCTGCTTTGAATCCGCCGACGTGAGTCTCGTTGTCAAGGGCATGGCAAGTGAGCTGAACCAGTACATTTGGGCATGGCCGTTCATCTTGGAGAGTTGCGGCTACGACACGCACTTCACGTTCGACCACTTCCAGTTCCGCCAGAAGCCTGGTGGGTTGCCAGAGCTCGAGTACGTCGGCGAGCTGCGGCTTTCCATGGCAGCATACAACGCGTATCTAGAGCGCTGCTTCTCGGGCAACCGAGCGAAGGAGGTGCTCGTGCTGGAGGACCACGTCACGAAGAAACCCATCACGCTCGTGGCTGCCGAAAACATCATCGCGCTGAACGACCTTGTCATCGCAGAGCACTGCGCGCAGCTGTACAACGACCTGATCAAGAGCTTCCAGTGGGACGTGTTCGCCGGCGGCATTCACTGTCTGCTGCAGTATTTGCCGCAGGCCAGCCGCCACAAACGTTTCTCCAGCCCACTGCTCCATTTCAACTTCCCAGGCGCACGTGGCCGACTGCGCGACCCAGGCAACGGCACGACGGACCAGGCCTATCAGGTGCTCGTCGGGTCGCTTGAGCTCGTGATCTTCGAGCGACTGGAGCCCAAAGACCGTGATACCTTCCACAGCGTGCTCTACTCGGCTGGCTACGACCCTAAGGCCAAGCCCATGCTGCTCGACGCGCATTTGCGAGTGTTGCGGTACGTATGCTGATCGTTTCTGTTTGTATTTTATGGGTTTATCTCACTGTTTACCATGTGTTTAGTGACGCCGGCTTCGCGTGGTCGACAGTGCTGCTGAACGATGGCGAGTTCGTCCACGTGAACAAGGGCCGCCTCCACTTCTGGCGTGTCGTCGAGCCTGCCGTCGTGCGTGGGCCCATCGTGAACTCTCCGTGCGTGTTCCTATCGTGGGAGTGGGTCTACCAGGGCGTCTCCCAGCGTGGCATCTCCACCGAGTGCTGGGTACGTCACATGCGTTGTTATTATTTGTGCTCGTCTTCCTCTCAACTGACTTTGATTTCCGTGCATGCACACAGTTTGCCATGAAGAACGCGAGTCTGTGTACCAGTGGCTGGGCCTTCGACCCTCGTCGCGCCATCGTCGAGGCTGCCAAGTGTGGCGTCGCCATCGTGCGCACGGGCCAGTTCCTCACGTCGCTCGCGACGCCCAACGTGCCCGCCGGCCTCTTGCAACTGGCGTTCGCTGGTCCTGTGTCCTCTTCCGCCATCGACCGCCAGGTCGTCGCACAGCGTCAGGAGCAAATGGTGTTGTTCCTGGAATCCATTCTGCCCTGCATGGACGCGATCGTGGAGGAGGAGTTCGAGCTCGGGCTGGTCAAGGACGACAGCGACGACTTCCGCAAGATCTTCGACGACGAGATCATGTGGAAGACAGTGGACACGGCGCTGAACGCGCGCCACCCGCTGCGCGTGTCCGTGCAGGACCGCGACTACGGCTGCTGCATCTGCGGTCTCGAGCTCACCAACATCTACAAGCAGTGTCTGGGCTGCACTGTGCACGCCCACCGCGCGCGCCCGAACGTCGAGTACCGCGTCTTCCGCATCTGCCTGCGCTGCCACGCGCAGCCCGAGCACCACCTCTTCAAGCCGCGCGCGCTGCACCGCTTCAACGACAAGCTCTGCAGCTCGGAGGGCCACACGGGGCTGCTGCCGGCCACGCGGCGGTACCAGTCGGAGCGCAGCTACTTCAAGTGCCGCTGCACGCCGTACGTACGCTGCACCTACTGCGGCGGCTGCGAGTCGTGCTGCTGTCTGTGCCACACGCTGTTCCAGACGCGCTTCCGCTACACGGCGCCAGGTACGCGCTGCATTTTCATATTGTCTACGGCCACGGACGCCTGTCGCACGGGCGTGCGTGAGTACTGTAGCTGCCTGCTGAGTGAGTGGCCATGACTGATTCTTGCGTATGTGTCTCTGTGTGTTGATACAGAGCATCTGGACCACTTGCGAACCGACGTGGTGGAGGTCATCAAGGGCCACAAGCTGCAGCAGCAGGAACGCCTGGCGCTGGCGAGCCATGGCGCCGCTGCGCTGGAGGAGAGGTGAGTGCTTGTGGATTGCGACACCTGCATCCACATGCCCATGCCCATGCCCATGCAGATGAGAATCCAACACGCGTACATACAGGAGGAGGACAAGCAGGACGAGCAGTGATGTAGTAATGAATCCTCGCGCGAGCGGGCGCGCGGCTGGCGAGTGAGTGTCGACACAGCTCCTGCGGGCATTCCGTATACCGGTAGTTGGCGTTGTGAGCTGTGTTGCGTTTGTACTGTAGCTGCTGGGCGAATGAGCCAGGAAGGGACGGACGGAATGGTAGAAGGAAACACACGCTTATTACTTACGCTCGCGTTCGATTCCGCGTTTTACGTTGAAGCGCCGGCCGCAATCCGTCGAAAGATACGGAAGGCTTGCCACACAGTTCCATGCACGTGCGGCGCCCCTTCCATGATGGAAGCCACGCATGTTGAAGTTGCGCTTGCAGTTGGCGGTTCTTCAAGTGATCCAAGCACCCAAGAGAAGACCCAAACCCAGCAAACGCCGGACCCTGGAATCTGGAATCTGGATCCAAAGATTTCCCATGCGGCTCCGCCATCCGCTCGCTCGCCCAGACAAGATCCCGAAGGATTCTGGTCGAGAGCACTGAAATTGGTTGCCGCACTGCAGCGACGCGCCGCACGTCACCGTGTATTCCACCAATCAGCGTGCGACATTTCGTCGACAGGTTGCTGCGCTGGTGTGATTGGATCTCAGTTTCACCTGACTCAGGTGGCGAGGACTGGGGTTTGTGCGAGTGACACAAAAGTGTACAGTCACATGCCCGCCGCCGCCGCCACCACTGCCCACTGACTGTCTACAGACGGGCCGCCTCTGCTCTGCTCTGCTCTCCTCTCCTCTCCGCTCTCCTCCACAACCTGTCATTAGCCCGCTTGATCTTCTGGACGCGAGGAGCTACCACTCCGCCCGCGTTCCATGTCGCCGCGTCGTCCGTCGCTCACTTGCCGACCCATTTACTGCCTCCCACACGCGAGCGCCATATTCTGAGCTGCGGCGTCACCCCCGCAACGCGCGCGCACGCACGCCACTTCCACATCCACATCCACCACTCACTCGACCACTTGAGTCGTCGCCCCCTACGCACGCGACGTCACGCGGAGAGATTCCCATTCCGCCCTCCACTCACTCCATTCTGCACCGCACCCGCGAAATAACATGCGAAGAAACTACGCGTCGCTCGACCTCACGGCGCTCAGCGCGTCTGCCGCAGACGAGGAGCCAGACGCCGACGCACTCGCCATGGGCCTGGACTTCGGATTCGACGCCACATGTGAGGCGCAGGCCGCCGCGGGCATCGCGCAGCTCCGTCTGGACGGCGACGAAGACCCCTTCGCGTCCGGCTGCTTCTTCCCGGCCTCCGGCAACGTCGGCTTCCCCATGGAGCTGCTCTCGGTCATGACCGACGCTAACAATGGCGCCCCTACACATCCCACGCAGCCTCCGCTCCTGTCACGGCCGACGACACCACCAAGTTCTGTGCCCGTGAAGAAGAGCGGCCTGCCGTCTATACGGCCATCCACCAACGAGCCTGTTCGCAGGAGCTTCCTGCCATCGTCGGCCTCGCCTCCAGACTACGCCTCCATGTCCAAGCTGTCCATGTCGTCATCATCCGCCGCCTCCATGCGCGTGGCGGACTGCATGGCGTCAGGCCCGAAGCCGCTAGTGTCCATCCAGCGGAACATCATCCAGAGTGTCTGAGGCCCATACCGTCACCCAGCAACCGCCCACGACCGACACACAGCGCAGTATCCCCCCATTACTGTAGCTGCGCCCCCTCGCCGACTCTACAGTACCTATCTATCGACTTATCTATCTACCAACCTATCTATTTTATGAGTAAATTGCCGTGAGGCTAATCGGATGAACGCCTTCCACCACCTGAGTCTGTCTGTGTCGTCTGCATGATCGCACACGCACGCACGACCACGCCTCTTCCCATCTCCACAAGCGTCGCGTGGTCAGTCGCCCGTGCTAAACCAAGTGCCCATCCCTCCGCCAGTGTCCGCGTGATCTGTGGCACTATGAGCCACCACCATGATGTCTTTCACGATGACGGCCCGCCGATCTCGCAGCTACAGGCGGCCGTCAAGTCACTCGACGCCTACGTGAACGCTGTGGTGCTGACGCCTTCCACCAGCGTCCCCGAGCAGTCGACTGCATCGCCAACAGCCACCAGCAGTGGCTCTTCGACTGACCGCCGTCGTCCCAGTCTCTCGCCCGTCCAGCACTTCAGCCGCCAGGAGATCGTCGCTGGCCAATGGAAGGAGCTCGCTCGCTCTCACGTGGCAGTGTGCGGACTTGGCGGCATGGGCACGCTGGCGGCTGACGCGTTAGTGCGTGCGGGCGTGGGCCGCGTGCTGCTGGTAGACAACGAGCGCATCCACTTGAGCTCCATGGGGCAGATGGGCTTCCACCCGGACGAAGTCGGCTTCAGCCGCGTGCAGGCGTTGCGACTGAGGCTTCAGAGCATCCGCTTGACTGGAGGAGAGTCGGCAGGTGCGGCTGTGGGCGTGGACTCGTTCTCTGTGGACTGGAGCAGCGACGCGGATCTGGTGGAGCTTCGCAAGAAGCTTAAAGTGAGCTCAGTCGGCACCTCAGCCACCAAGATGCGGCTGCCTACGGACGAAGCGGTCGCAGAGGAAGGGGAGGACGCTGCAGGCGACAGTGATCCTCAGCAAGCCAACGCAGACTTTGGCCTTGGACTCTTTGAGGCGCTGACGCAGCGACGTCCGTACGACACCGTGGTGTCGTGTCTCGAGGACGAAGCGGACCGCCTCGCACTCAATGAGATCTGTTTGGAGCTGAGCCTGCCGCTGCTGCACGCGTCGCTGTCACCGTGTAACTCTAAGATCTTCATCCGCACTGTTTTACCAGGCCACTCGTGCTGCCTGGAGTGCATCGAGCATCTTCCTGGCTCAGGGGAATCCTCCTCCTCCAGCTCGTCGTCGCAGCCCAACGCCGTCGACGACGTAGCCAAGTCAATTGCCAAGGCATTTCCTGCGTCACTGCCACACGTGGAGCTCATGGGTGGAGGGCTCCTCGCACAGCACGCCGTGAAGTAAGTTACTGTCAGGAGCTCCTCTCCCTTCAGATCCTGAGATCTCATTTCTGACTAATTGACAGGTTTATTCTGGAAATCGGCGACTTCGTGCCCTTCTTCACCGTCAACGCGCTCACGTTCGAGATCGAATCCTACGCCTTCCCTCCTAATCGCTTCTGCTCCAACGCCACCTGTAGGCAACGACAAGAAGAGGAACAGAACGACTCCACCGTCAAGCACTGATAGCTACAGCTCACGTGCCGTAGAGAGAACGACTCCTGTATTCCTTCGCTGTTGATGATAAATCTCTTTCTGTGGTTGTCGACGTCGCATGCTACTTTTGCAGGTGCTCGAGGTTCGTCGACATCTCTTCGATGAGCACCTTGGCGTCGTCGATCAACTGCGACTCAGCACGCAGCACATCGTAGCACATCTTCTTCTTGTCCTCCGACAGCGCGGCACTCGCCGGCCTGGCCATGCGCCAGCGTGGACTCGCGCCGCCAGCAGAGGAACCAGCCAGGTTTTCGAGGTTGTGCACCATCCGCTGCCCCGACACTGTGAGTTGCGTGACGCGGGGCTTCATGCGGCGCACTTCGATGGAAAGCAACTCCAAGTCTTCCTTGTACTGGCGCTCCGCTCGCGATAGCATCGGCTGGTTCTCCTTGATCGCCTGCAACACAGCAGCCGCGCGTTTCCGCAGGTTCTTCTGGGCCTGCATGGCCTTCTCGACCTTGTCCTGCAGCGTCTTGAGCGAGGCTTGAGCCGATTGCACGCTCTGCTGAACAGTAGCAGCCTTATCGTTCTGGGTCTTCATCATCTCACAGTGGAGACGAACGCGGTCCTTGATCAGCTGATCCATCACGTCCACGTATTCCACGTCTTCATGCAGGATCTTGATGCGTTCAATCACAAACGCGAGCATCGCGTCGTGGACTTCGCTCATCTTGGTCTTTCCGGTCACGCGAGTGCCACGCGCGCTCAAGGCCTCAATCTTGTCGGCGGCAATGTCAGCGAATGGCTTGACTCCAGACGGAAGCGACGAGGTTTTCGCTCCAGACGACGCCTTCGATGACGCCATTCGGGACGCCAGCGTCTCCGGAAGTGACGCCGATCCCGACGGATGCGTCGGACTGCCGACTTCATTACTCTCCAACACACCCTTCATCAACTCACTGGACGCAGCGCTGACATTCACGACTTCAAAGTTACCCGACGCGAGACGCAGCAGCAGCAAGTGGCCGACGTAGACGTTCTTCACTACACGTGCGCCGATGACGTTTGTCTCCTGTGATACGCTGGCCGATGGACTGGGCGAGACGCTGAAAATGTGGCGCACGGAGCTCTTGGGAAGGGTCGTGAACTCTTTGCCAGCCACGAGCGCGAAGACCCAGCTCACGTTGATCACGTGGACGCCGGTCGAGTGGAAGCAGTAGACCAGTCGCGGGTCGCTCACGTCGCGCTCCAGCACCGCGCGGCCACCGGAATCATCCACGCCCAGGTTCAGACACTCGAGCAGCAGCGCAGGCAGCACACGCGGAGAAGCAGCCTCACTCTTCCACTGCGGACGCACTGAGTTGTCCAACAGGATGAGCTCCACGTGGCCCGAAGTGAATGCACGCAGAAGGAAGGGGCTCAGACCCAACGAGTCGTCGTCGCTGGACTTGATGGAGTACGGCACGGAGAGGATCGAGGCAGCGGCGGAACCGCCTGGCAGGTTGTTCTTGCCCGCGATGACCGACTTGGGTGACAGATCCACTGGGCCCTGGATAGCCAGCGGCCACGATTCAGGCGAGATACCGCTCACGTGCGGACGCAGACACCGGTAGTAGCCCGTAGACGCCAGCGACGCCGTCGAGTCCTCATGTCTCGACCCACTTCCATGTGGAGCTGCTGGCGCAGGAGCAGCAGGCGTCCAGCCCTCGTTGAGCCAGTACTTCTGCGACTTGAGCTCCGCCACCAGCGCCGTGAGACTCGCTGCCCCAGCGGCCGCGACCGCCGACTTGCCGCCGTGTTTGTCTGGCGTCTGGAAGCCCGCGAGCGTCGTCTGCTCTTCCTGCATCTTGTCGCGACACAACAGAAGCTGCGCGTCGACCTCGCTCTTGAGCGTCTCGAGCACCGACTCGTGGACGCGCGCGTCGAAAGGCACGAGCGGACACAGCGCGTAGATGGAGCCGTCCGAGCGCAGCAGGTAGCACGTGAACACGTCCCACAGCATCTGCACCGAGCCGAAGCAGAACGACACGGTGGACGCGCTGGTGGCCGGCTGCTTGCTGGCCGAGTCGGTCGCGAGCCCGCGGAAGTCGAGCTTGTGGTGCTGCTCTGGCTTGGTCACGTCCTGAAGCAAGTTAAACATGCTGAGCTCCTCTCCGTCCGACAGCACGACGACGTGCGTGTCGCTCAGCGAGTGCCACGTGGCGTGGGCCACGCGGTTGAAGAAGCCGACCTGGCGCACGCTCGCGCAGTAGACTTCGCGCGAGACGGACGCCACGCGCTTGCTGCTCGTGAGCTTCTTCTCGATCTGCTGGCGCGTGGCACTAGGCGCGTTGGGCGACACGTCGACCGTCACGGTCTCGGTCGAGTTGTCCTCAAAGCGCACGAGGAAGTGGTGGCGCTGCGAGCGAGACGCGCCCAGCAGCGTGCGCTTGGCGTCGCCCGTCGCCATCTTGGAGGCCGACGCGCCGCGGTTGAGCAGCTGCGTGGCCTCAGCCGGCACACGCACGGCCTTGACCCACGACTGCGCCACCAGAAGCACGCTCGTGCCCGACGCGTTCACTCGCACGGACTCGATCTCACGGACCTCGTTCTTCTGAAGCGGCGGGTCCAGCTCCAAATGCACGAGTCGCACAGCGTCCTGGGCCTGACTAACGGTCGCTGGTGTTGCTGCAGACGGCTGCGGCTTCTTGGCGGACGGCGGCTGGAAGAGGTTGAGCAGGAAGAGGCGTCCGCTGTCGCCTAGCAGCACGGCGTGGCCGTTCTCGCCGACGTCGAAGGTGTTCAGGTGCGCGTCCGTGTTGAGCTCCGCGTACGTGGGCGGCGGCACGGCACCGCAAAGCTCCAAGTCTGCGCGCAACGCCCACGAGTCCTCGCCCTCGGGCTTCTTCGCAGGCTTCATGGCCGTCGTAGTGGTGGATGCGCGCCGCATGATGTCGGATGTCGGATGTCGGTCCAATGTGTTGGCGTTTTCACCAACAACAGCAACCAACCCAACCGAGCAAAAAGCCAACGGGCCAAACCCGTTAAATCCACATTTGGATGGGTTGATAAACAGTGGTAAACCCACCCGTTGGCGATTACGTACTTAGTGAAGGGTACCACAGTACAATTTGTGTTGGTTTTGGCGGGAGATGCCGCGAACTCCCAATCCAATCTGACACCCGACGCCAAAATGGACGCCGACGATGAAGGCCGCCCACCACAGACGCCGCCCAGCGACGCGGAGGACATCTACATGGCTGAAAGTGCACCACCAGATGCGCAACACGAGTCGCCGCCGGTGACACCACCCTCAAGTCCGCTGCGAGCGTCACAGCAGCCGCCGTTTTCCAATGGAAATGGCAATGCGCCGTTCACCCCTCCGCAACCAGGTCGCTACCTCACGCACAGTATGAACAGTGGACGACCGCAGTCACCCCTGAGCTCGACCTCACCTATGTCGCCCACATCCGGCATGTCCGTGTCGGCGTCCGCCGTCTCCGCGACGGAGCAGCCGCGTTACAACTTCCCTGAGATGTCGGCGTCGATCGACGCGACGCCCACGCCGCGCTACTTGGGCCGCGCTGGCGGGCTCGCGTACGGAAACGCAGGCGGCGCCAACGACGGAGAGGACGACGTGGAGGCGGAGCTGCGACGCATGGCGCAGCGCCAGCTGCCGCGCGGTGACCTCGGACGACAGGAATGGCGACTCGACACTTTCGGCGGAGGTGCTGGCGGTGGAGGCGCCAACAGCGACCGTGACGGCGGGGCGCCTTCTTCGCCCTCGAGCTCCATCCGCTCCAGTCGCAGTGGGGCGTCGCGATACTCGCAGCCGCATCGCTCGTCCGCAGCCGACGACGACCCGGCGCTGCCTCGTCCGCCTGCATCTCCACCAAGCTCCCCTCGGTCCCGCAGCAGTGCCGCGTCTGTCAGTGGCCGTCGAGGAAACGGCTTGGATCCTGATGACTTCACGCGACCATCGCCTGCGACTGGCGCGCCACGTGCGGAGGACGAAGGCGAGAACTTCAACGGCGCCGTCGTGTGGGGCACCAACATCAGTGTGGCCGAGTCCATGGGGCTCTTCCGCACATTCCTCCACACGTTCCGTCGTGCCGGTCAGGCCATCATGGAGGAGCCGTACTATCTCAAAGTGCTCCGTCACATGGCCGTCACGCAGTCGACGATCTTCAACCTGGACACGCAGCACCTGCTGCAGCACCGTCCATCGCGGAAGGTCTACAACCAACTCGTGCTGTTCCCGCAGGTGCTGATCCGCATTTTGGACATGGTCGTGAACGAAGAGTTCCGCAAGCTCACGCCCGACGCTGTCGAGGACGCGGCAGACGAAGGCCAGATCCAAGTGCGGCCGTTCAACCTCAGCGACCTGTCGCCCATGCGAAACCTCAATCCGTCCGACATCGACCAGCTCGTGTGTCTCAAGGGCATGGTCACGCGATGCAGCGCCATCATCCCGGACCTCAAGGAAGCGTTCTTCCGCTGTACGATCTGCCGCGCGACGACGCAAGTGGAGCTGGATCGAGGCCGCATCGAGGAGCCGACGTATTGCACCAACTGTAACACGCGCCACTGCATGGAGATGATCCACAACCGGTGCGCGTTCACGGACAAGCAAATGGTCAAGATGCAGGAAACCCCGGACGCGATCCCAGAAGGAGAGACGCCGTACACGGTCATGCTCTTCGCCTTCGATGACCTCGTGGACGACGTGCGACCGGGCGACAAAGTCGAAGTCACGGGCATTTACCGCGCTGTGCCCATGCGTGCCTCGTCGCGTCAGCGTGTCGTCAAGTCCGTGTTCAAGACCTACATCGACGTAGTCCACTTCCGACGCGTTGACGAACTCGCTCGGCGTGGTGCTGAAGGCGCTGCCGCTACTGCGACGGCCACAGAGACGGAAACCAACACGATGGACGACCCAAACCGAATCAAGTCGACTGAAGAAGCCAAGCTGACAGAGTTTCGACGCATCGCAGCGCATCCGAACGTGTACCAGAACCTCGCGTTCTCACTCGCGCCGTCGATCTGGGAGCTGGACGACGTCAAGAAGGGAATCTTGTGCATGCTCTTTGGCGGAACGCGGAAAGACGCCGATTCAGCTGCTGCTGTGGCAGATAGTGGAAACGGCGACCCGGACAGCGCTATCACGCCGCCCAAGAAGGCGACGCGTTCGGATATGAACGTTCTTCTCTGTGGCGACCCGGGAACCTCCAAGTCGCAGTTGCTGTCGTACGTGCACAAACTCTCACCGCGAAGTATCTACACGTCGGGTAAGGGCAGTTCTGCTGTCGGTCTCACAGCGTCGATCGTCCGTGATATGGAAACTGGTGACCTTGTGCTTGAATCGGGCGCTCTCGTGCTGTCGGATGAGGGTATTTGCTGCATTGATGAGTTTGACAAGATGTCCGAGTCGGCACGATCAGTTCTTCACGAAGTCATGGAGCAGCAGACAGTGTCGATCGCCAAGGCCGGCATTATCTGTTCGCTGAATGCGCGTGCATCCATTTTGGCCTCCGCAAACCCCATCGAGTCGCGTTACAACCCGAACAAGTCGGTGATCGAAAACGTGAACATTCTCCCGACGCTGCTTTCGCGATTCGACCTCATCTACTTGATCCTGGACAAGCCGCTTGCTGAGACGGATCGCCAGCTCGCTAAGCATATCGTGGCGCTCTACTTCGACGAAGAAACGCGTCGCCAGCGTCAGGCTGCGAATGAAAGCGACATCGAGCCGATCACGATGAAGTTGCTGACCGAGTACATTTCGTACGCCAAGAAGAACATCCACCCGCGGCTCACGACTGATGCGCGCAACGGCCTCGTCCAAGCGTACTTAGAGCTACGTCGCCTGGGAAGCAGCCACGCGGCCAAGAAAAACATCACGGCGACGCCTCGGCAGCTTGAGTCACTCATTCGAATCTCGGAAGCGTTGGCGAAGATGAAGCTGAGCCACTGGGTACAGGAGAGCGACGTCGCAGAGGCGCTGCGTCTGATGAACGTGGCCACGCAGCGTGCCGCGATGGATCCACGCACGGGCACGATCGACATGGACATGATCAACACGGGTCACAGCTCACTGGAGCGCGAGTCGATTGCGCAGATCATCGAAGACATGAAGGAGACGCTGAGCGACGCGCCGAACCAGTCGCTGGGCGTGGGTGAGATGCGGAAGTTGCTGGAGGAGAAACGCAAGATGGAGGTCAAGGGCACCGAGTTCCAGATGGCCATGCGCTCCATGGAGGACGAGGAGCTCATCCAGGTCTCCCACGGCGTCGTACGGTACTTCGGCCCGACTTCGTCTTAGTATGATGCCAGTCAGTTGAGCGGTAGATGGACGCGAAATAGACGCGTTAGCCTTTTCTCTATTGATGCCTTCGCGACGTGATCTCGATGACGTCGCTGCGGTTCTCGAGCGCGACGTCGCGCAGATAGAGATGCTTGGAGAAGAACTCCATGACCACGCGCATCTCGTCGCGGCTGCGGATCATGTCGTGGGTCTTATGCTTCACGACGTGGCGAGTGAACAGCGCGGCACTGAACTTGTTGCTGAACTGGCGCTCGGTCTCGTCGGCCATCGCCGTGGGGAAAACCTCGTCGTGCTGCCCACAGATCATCACGGCCGGCGTCTCATGGACGGCTCGACTCGTCAGGTCGCGACCAGCGTGTGGACCATGGACGGCGCCTCCTGCGACGAGAACAACGCCTCCGAGGCGGCAGGGCGTGTTCATGGCGACGTGGAAGGCGACGCTCGCGCCCTGCGAGAAGCCGAAGAGGAAGACGCGCTCCAGCGGCCAGTGGTATCGGTCGCGTAGCGTCTGTAGGAACGACCACACAAACTCACGAGCCGACTCGACACTGCGAGTGCACCAGTACAACATGAGTGGCGGTGGCGCTAGAGATGGAGGGAACGACTACTGTTGATACGCACCTTTGGCTACGGCCGCTGTGCGGAACGTGGGGCGGGATGACGTCGAACGCTTCGTCGAGATCGTGGCACCATGTGCGGCCCATGTCAAACGGAAGCTCCAGCGGTGCGCGCAGGGAGACCGCGGCTACAAATCAACGCACTCGCTGAGCATCAATCATGACGCATATCTGGTAGTGACCACAACATATATATGCGTTACCTGTCTGGGGTAGGGCCATTTGGGCGCCGAGCCGCGCGAAGGGCAAGTGCGAGTCACCTCGTCCATGGAGGAACACGACCAGATTCTGCGCGGGCAGCCCATCAGCGCTAGGCACCACTTCAAACTCAACAGGGTACTGGAAATGCGCCGCATGCAAGTCCAGTGACGGCGCGTTGGGCGTGGCGTCCGGCGCCACGGAGTCCAACTCGATGTCGTCGTCATCGTCGTCATCGTCGTCATCGTCGTCGTCGTCGTCGTCGTCGTCGTTGTTACTCTGCTGCTTCGCAGAGTCAGCAGCAGCACCGAGGGCGAGTGGCCATGGCACCCATCGCGTTGAGCCAGTGGTCTTCACCTGCACGAGCGCCACGCCCGCCGCATTGTTCACGCGCAGCACGTCGTAGCCATCCAGAGACGACAGCGCCGCGTCCATTTGGCCCATTCGTGAAGCTTCTAACTTGACCTGAAACTGTAGCCATACCGGTTTCTGGACAATCGAACAGGATACTGAAAGAAGTTAGTTTGGGAATCGATGGTTGGTATTTAGCCAATCAAACGAATTTATGGGGACATTTCTGACCCAATCAGATGCATTCGTTCCCATCAAAGCGGTCCTCTGATCTTCGCTTTTGGAGTGGAAGCAAGAATCAAAGGACCCAAATCTTAGCATCACTTGTCTGAATTTCTGCATCAATCACCTCACCTCACATGGCTTCGCTGTCCCCTCGCCCACTTGCGCGCTGGTGATTGACATCAACCGAACAGCCGCTGCTGGGTGCTCCTCCCCATGGCGTCTTTACGGCGTCGAGTTAGTCGCTTGCGGCTTTTGCGCCGCGTGGCAATCCGTCGGATCCATGCAGCGCCGAGCACTGTACTCCCATGACTGGCTCACTATATTCGTACCATCGTGCATAGAGTGCTGATACACGCACCGTATTGTACTCGCCTGTCGGTCTGCAGCGTCGCAGAGAAGTCAGCGCCGAATGGCGTTTGGCTGGCATTTCATTTCGTTGTGTGGGCGGATGAACCGGACTTCAAACTCCCGTCCGAAAAGCCACGCGGGGTAGGGCTGCATGTGCAAACGTTGCCCAATGAAAGCCAAGATTCCGCAGATCAGTCCACGCACCCGTTGCAAAATAAGAGTCGTGTGTCACAAAAGTGCCTGAATGCTGTTGTTCCGGAACACCCGTCCGGCGTCGTTGACTGTTGAGTCCCTCGCCACCTCGTTCTGTTGGCGGTCGGAGCCAACTTTATTTTCCTGCTTGCTCCGTGGGCTTCAGGTGGAGAAGAGTCAAACCGAAAGAAGGCGGAGGAGACGACGAAGCGGAGGAGGAGACGCTAAAGAAGGAGGAGGAGAAGGAAGAGGAACGAGACGCTTCTTCACGTCGGCATCGAAGCAACTGACTGCGCTGCTCGCCAGTCAGCTCCGCTTGGGCCGCGTACCACAGCAACACCGCACCGCGTCATTCGCTGTTCCCGCCGTTCGCACGCAGCTGCCCACTTCGCGTCGGTTCCGCGGATCCTGGATTCATCGCGTCGTTTTGATCCGCACGTGCAAGTTTTTGTGCCGCGTCCGTTGGCGAAAGAACCAACAAAAGTTGGCCACTTTGTTGGCGAATCAACGAGTACCTACAGTACAGGAGCTCAAGAACGCCAACAACACCAACGCCAACGCCAACGTCCTCGCCAGCAATCACGCCAGCACCAACGCCAGCAAATCCTAAAAACGCCAACCCCACTCGTGACGTTTTCTGGATGGGTTCACGCGGCCGCTCGCGAACGCGCCAACAGAAAAAGCACCGTCAGAGCACCGGCACTGGCGACGCGTCGGCATTGAAGACCGACGCTCCACCATCTTCTGAGAAAGTCGACGTGATATTGAAGCCGACAAGTGCCACTTCCGCAGTCAGTTCCGCGCCGCGCCGTCGACGCACTCTCCGCGTGGGTGGTCTCGTGGCTCTGACCACGGCTATTCAGGGCACCGCCTTTCTCACCGCGGTGTTCTATTTCTTCGGTGGCGCGCTGCTCTTCTGCGTGATCTCGCTGGGAAGCTTCCTGCTGCTGCTGCAGTTCGTCGCGTCCTCAGAATCCGATCCAGAGAACGAGATGTGGACCATGACCCAGTTCGAGACGCTCGGCGCGCTGCGCGTCGACACCTATCTGCGCTACCTCGTCACTAAGCTCGCCATCCTATGGCGCTCTATTGTCACACTGCACAAGAGCGCCGTCAACTACCAGTTCACCGTATCTATCGCCGAGACCCCGTCGCTAGTGGAGCTACAAGATCTACTGGAGACACGAGTGCCGTTGCTGCTCACATACGATGACGCCGCCAGCACTGACGACGAAGGCAACGATAGTCGCCGCTCGTCCATCGCCAGTACTGTCGTGATGGAGGAAGGTTTCGGGATGCGAGCGAGTATGGACATGACTGCCATTGAAGACACCCATGTGGAGATCCAGGAAGTCGAAGAATACTACGCGATCGAGAACTACGTCCCAGACTATGACGACAACGACTACTGGTCAGAAGTTGAGGAAGAGCCAGCGGCCCAGGAAGATGTCGGGCACGTGGAGCTCACCGTGCTTCCAGAAGAGAAGGAAATGGAAGTTGTGAGTGCTATGCAGCAACCCGAAGATAACCAGGCGGAGCATGATGTGGATGCCACTGTGGAGAAGGTGGTGGAAGGTGCTGTGCAATCTGGTGAGAAGTCGGTGGATGTGGTCGAAGTAGAAGAGCCTCAGGAGGCGACGCCAGAAGAGGACGCGGACGAAACCCCAGCGTACACGGACGTGAAGCGTGAGATCGCCGCGCTGCGATCGATCCTCGTGCCGATGCTGCCGCTGACGCCGCTGCTGAAAGCGCACAGCGCACTGATGTCGGCGTCAAGTGCAGCTTCCTCAGCACAGATTCCGATGGAGCCGATTGTGAAGCCGCTTGTGAAGCCGCTTATTCTCAAGGTGAAGCAGGCGAAGTGGGAGCCAGAAGCACCAGTGCTGGCAACGACGAAGCCGACACTCAAGCGACACATCTCCGTGACGATGCCGTCGGCCAAGCCACACCCGCGGCTAGTCGTGAAGGCCCGTCCGTCGACGCTCACGCCGCCGGAGAACGTCCAGCGCATGCTCAACCAAGTGGAACGCATGATGCAGGAGGTACACGAGCTGTTGGCTATCGGAAATGAAGTGTTGGGCCGCGCCAAGGACGCAGACTCCACACACAAGACGCGCCGCCACAGTCACAAGGAAGCTCACGTTCGCTTCAGTGATGACGTCCAGCTCATCGACTCGAAGCCGCCCGCCAATGTGGAGACCGAGGAAGAGGAGGAGGAGCTGCGGTCGAGTTTACACTATCTGCCGGAGGAGATCGAGTTCATGAGCGACGAGTTCTTCCGCAGCAGCATAGACGACGACGTGGCCGCATTGTGCTAGACGTCACGTGATTCTTTCTCATTTCCAGACCACTTTTGTATCAGTCAGCACCCACCACCCACCGTATTATAAGGACCACACAAAAAATGAAGAGCTCTGCATTGTTTCCACTCCAACCACCGCGCTTTCATTTGTTCAGGAACGCCACAAAGGACGCGTACGTGCGCTCCAGATCGAAGCTGAGCTGCCGCGCCTGGTCGTCGTCCAGCTCGTCAGACGCTCGCATCGCGTTGAGCGTCCGCAGCCAGCCGTCCATGTTCTCGCGGCCATCGAGCGTGGGCGGCAGTCCGCTGACCATGGTAAGACTCGCCATCATCTCGCTGAGCAGCGGCTGCACCTCATCCACGGCGCGGATGTTGAGCTTGAGCACGTCCATGAGCGTGATGAAGCTCTGCACGGTCTGCGCGACGTTGGCCTTGTCGGTCTTGGAGTTGGTGGTGTTGTGGAGCACAGTCGCCGGCACGCCGATGCGCACGAGCCGCTCGAGCGCACGCGGACAGTCGAGGCGGTACTGCGCGATGAAGGACTCGATATCCACGAGAAAGCCTCCCAGACGCAGCGCCGTCTCCGCAGTCCTGAACTGAGAGATCAGTTTGGTGCAGGCTTCCGTGTACTAAGAGAGCAAGCGAGCATATTTGCCGTCAGTCCCGTAGACAGTGGCTGTACAACACATATGAAGCCACGTACTTCGTCTGGTGTGATGGCGTCGCGCACGTAGGCCGTCTCCAAGTGCTCCGTCGTCTGATTATGTCGCAGTTTCCCAGTGAGAAACCCGTCGGATGCAAGAGGTCTAGTCGCCATCGCAATCGCTCGTTACCTTGATAATAGCGAACAGATCGGACAGGTCTTCGAACTTGCGTCGGTCCTTGGTGTCCTTCCATAGCTTGATCTCCTGGAACCAACAGCCCATACTCGCACAGTCAGTCGAATGCGTCATTTCCCCGAGCTCTTCTTCGTGCAGGTGTCTCACCTCATTCCACGGCGATGGCGCAGTGCTAGGCGCTCCGTACGATGGCGCGTTCTGCAGCCATCCACACATACATTAGACGCACGGAACCAACGTCATCACCACGGGGCGGTCGCTATGTGCATGTATCATACCATGGCTCCGTTCTGCGGCTGGCCGAATAAGCTGTAAGGTGTCGCCATGATTCTCTTCGTCGGAATGTGGGTGTGGGAAAATGGGAGGCAAGAATGTGCGTCTCTTGTTAAGAACTCGTGTTAACGGATACCAGCGCCTTCTAACTGGTTATTTGCTCCTAGCTTCAACTTGAGTGCGCGTGCCTGCGGAACTTTCGGCCGTGAGAGCTGAATGGTGCGCAGCTTCTCGCTGAGCTCGTCGTCGGTGGACTGCTGAGGCTGAAGCGCGTGCATACGCAGCTGTAGAGTGGTCTGCGGCTCGTCCATGGAACTGGTGATGGACGGCTCCGTGGCGTTGTTCTCTGGCGAAGGTGCCACCACTGAGGGCAACGCGTTGGGGACCGCTGGAGGTAGAGACACTGCAGTGGCGGCTGACGCTCCAGCCTCTCCTACTGGACTGTATAGTGCTCCAGGCGGTGGTAGAAGTTCTGTAGCGATGCTGCCTCGATGTTTGTCTCGCTCTAGCTCCTTGACCACCATTTGCTTAAAAATCTGAGCGCGTGCCATCATTAGAAACCAGCATGGAGCAACAGCCACGTATTACAATGCGGCGTACCTGCTCCGTCCGCGCATCCACCGCCGCGCGATCTACTTCCTCCTTGATCTGGAAGTTGGTGGCTTCGGCATTCTTGGAATAGAAGCCATGCATCACCTGTCGCACCATTTCCAGCTCGCCGTTGAGCATGCGGTCTCGCTCGCTTTCGTACTTGGCGAATACTCGGTACAGATCGAACGTCACTGTCTGCAACGCGTCCTTTGCCTGTTGCAGTTTCACGCGGTTGCGCTCCAGTTGTTTGGATGTGATAGACTTGCTTTCACTGAGCTTGGCGACTTTGCGTTCGTAGCAGTCGAAGTCTAGCTTCACTCGCTTGCGGTCCTCAATTTGGGACTTGACCGACTTCATGGCATTGATGTGGATCTCCAGGAAGCGAAGAGCACCTGCAAGAACTTCGTCCTGCAATATATCAATCAGCATGGTGCCGTAAGCGCTCAGTAGACAATCGTGCCCACTCACTGCGTTGAAGAAGTGGTTCTTCATCTCCTTGGCTTCGTTGATAGCGCACATGGCGTGTCGAAACTTCTCAGCGTCGGTGCCTTTTCCCACAGCATCGACACTGACGACGCACCAGACGTCGGCTCCAAGATTGGCGCACGCAGCACAATACTCGGGCAGCGCCTTGGTGCGGTAGTGTTCGAGGCTCTTCCGGATGTCGAGAAGCTTCTGCAGCAGCGCGAGGAAGCGCTGTTCGTGTTGCTCGTAGAGCTCATCGGAGCTGGGCAGTTCCTGATCATACCCTCTACATTATCAGATCTCATATCGACGACTAAACGGCCATAGAGTTACAGTACCTTGCCGAAATTGGTGAGGAGCTGTAGCTGCAGCCTGCGCTTCTGCACCTTCCAGCTTAGCCGCGGTTTCTTGGGCGAGCGGTGCAGCGCGTCCTTCATGGCCGTCGTCGCTATGCTTCTCCCGCTTATTTTCTCTTTGCACGTGTGTGCAGCCGTGGAGCTTTATAAGACTCTGTCGCGCTTGATGTTCCTGCGTCAGCAGCGCACAGGCATCATCACATCGCCCAAAAAAAGATACTGGGACAAAAGACGAGAAGGGCGAAATGGGTTCAGATAACCCTCTCTACAGCGATATAGGTTCATTTGTGTTCGTAACTGACTCTGGCTTTTCGTTGAATTTCTGTTAAGTTCCAAAATTTGAGTTGGTGCTCCCGCGCGAACGCACAGAAAGCGGCGCCAGACGAAAGGAAACTTCGCGACGACGATGGAGGAGGAGACGCCGGAGACGCGCCGTGGACGCAAGCACCCGCGCCAGGAGGGCCAGCAGACTGGCCACTATGCTGATCCCCTCTCGCCTATCGCATCTACGCCCATGAAGCGACCGCGCACGAAGCCAGGTACGAGCGTACGCGCGAAGGGAAACCAAAGGGAAACCAACTGACTGGTCGTGGATCTGTAGCCAACACCAAGTCGGCAAAGGTCAAGCTGACGAGTCCACACGGATCGCAGGCGAAGCCGAAGAGCGAAGAAGAGGAGCGGTACTTCTCACCACGTAAGCTCGCGAAGGAGTACGAGGAGGACGCCGGTGAGGCGGACGGTCAGGCGTCGAAGGAAACGAAGGAAACGAAGGAAACGAAGGAGGTCGCCAACAAGGACGCGAAGAAAGGAGCCAAGTCTAATGGCAAGAGTGCGAAAGACCAGGAAGAGAAACCCGCGAGTGAAGTTGCAGCGAGCTCCAGCGACGAGCCAGTGGTGGAGGGCGCCATGTTCTCGCCTGCCTTGAAAGTGCCGAAGACAGCAACGCGTTCCCCGAGCACTTCTAGCAACGGATCGCCTGTGACGTCCAAGCCGGCGGATGCGCGTGCGCGTCTGGACGCGGCGTTTGACGCCGCAGAGTCTGATGGCGGTCAGGATGAAAACGATGCCGAGGCGGCCGCAGCGGTGCTGTGTGAGGAGACGAGCATCGCGAGTGAAGACGCGGACTCGGGCAGCGAGGCTTCAGGCGAACAAGAGTTCAACCCGTACGTGTGCTTGATGGACCTCACTTCGTCCTACACGCCGTATTTGACTGACCACGCTTTGTTCACGTAGGTTTGTGTTCATCAAGTCGCTTCCCAAGTACGAGGACGTGGTGCCGAACGGACGCACCGCTGTGCTCCCCGCCACGTCCAAGAACACGCCCAAGATCTGTCTGGTACGTCATTGATACCCAGCGACCACCTCCATTTGTTGCAAATCGATTGTTAACGTGAATGGATCTGCAGGTACTAGATCTGGATGAGACCCTCGTGCACTGTACGGTTGAGAACGTAGAGAACCCTCACCTGCAGTTCCCCGTGAGTTTCTCGTAGCTCTTCTCCTTCACACGAGCGGATAGTTGCTCAACCATCTCTCTGTCTTCTAGGTGAACTTCAACGGAGTGGACTACACCGTCAACGTGAAGAAGCGCCCGCACATGGAGTACTTCCTCAAGCAAGTCGCGACGCAGTTCGAAGTCGTCGTGTTCACGGCGTCGCATCGCGCGTACGCGGAGAAGCTGCTGAATCTCATCGACCCGCGACGTGAGCTGATCAAGTAAGTGGCACGCTGTGGCTTATAGAGATCTGCGTGGTCGCTAGATCTCACGGAGAACGACACACATTTCCGTAGATACCGCTTATATCGCGACGACTGCCTGGACGTGTACGGAAACTACATCAAGGACCTGAACGTGCTCGGCCGCCAGCTCTCGAAAGTCGTACTCGTGGATAACTCACCTCATGCTTTCGGCTACCAAGTCAACAACGGCGTCCCCATTGAGACGTGGTACGACGATGAGGCCGATGAAGAGCTGCTCAACCTGCTGCCGTTCCTCGAGAGCCTCAACGACCACGACGACGTGCGGCCGATCGTCGAGAAGCAGTTCCAGATCCAGAAGCTCATCGACTCGCTACCAGAAGACCTCATCTAGATTCCTGAGCAGCCGGCCACGTAGAAACGCGAGACAAGTCGTTCCAGATCAAGTTTTTAAATACCTCTCCGTCGAGTTAGCGAAACCAAATTGATATCCCCATGCATCCATCCATGACGTGACCCTTCACCAGGAGGCTGACTGTGTTATTTCTGCTGTTTGAAATTATTAGAATCGCGCTTCTTGAAAGGCTTCGAAGAGGAAGAGACCGGCGAAAGGTTGGATGCTGCCCACCAGCATCCCCAACACTACTACCGAGTTCGAGCGTGAGCACACCAAACACCTCGAAACGTTGGAGAAGAAGCGGCCACAGGAGCAAAAGAAGAAGAATCACGACGACTACAGTAAAAGCTGCTGCGGACTCAGAAGCCTCAGCGAGTGATGGCTCCTCGCCACTCTCTGCACGATAACCCCTTGCATCACGCACACGCCAATTGTTCGAACCAACACGGCCACAGCCTCAGTCACACGAGCAACGTCAAGCTTCGCCACACGATCGTCCCGAAGGACTCGAGGTCAGCGAAACGGAGACGAATGCCGAGAGAGAGAGAGAACGAGAGAGAGAGAGAGAGAGAGAGAGAGAGAG
>JAADXE010000148.1:0-47083 GCA_023337545.1 Pythium coloratum
AAGCCAGGTAAGAATGAAAGGTGGGCAGCTGTACCCCTCTCCAGAGTTGTCTAGAGAATGTCATGGACCAACACCTTTGAGAAGAGGGTGCTACGTGTGCATTTTGACAGGTTTAGAAGATCAGGAGAATCACATCGTGCATGCAGATGGGCAAAGTTTCGAATGAGCTCTTCCACAATCAACTTAATTCATTAGAGTGCCCGGTGGTGTACCGGTATCATTGTACCGATATACCGGTCATGCAACAAGCAAAAAAAGAACTACGCCTTCCCCGCTGAAAGGCGGGCGTGCAGTTGGTGTGATCGACTCTGAACTCAACTCAACTCAAGTGGGTGCTGCGACTGATGACTGGCGGATCAACTTCTATGCCTGTACCAGCCAGTGAGAAAGTGCCGCAAAATGCATTTATGAAGGTTGCTTCCTCTAATGTTCACCATGGTGTTTTGAGCATTCACTCCTGGTATGATTTGTCAAGGTGAGGAGATCTCAACTGTCACAATGTGTCGAATACAAATTCTTTCTATTTTCGACATCTCTGAGGCCATTTTGGCGCGGAAAGCTCTGAAGAAAGTGATCGCCGCCTGCAAAATGGCCGACGCGTCGTCTATCAACGCGCAATCCTTTGACGGTATGTGCGCCCCACTGCCTCCCCACCCGCTGCAGTCTTAATAAGCTCACTATCATGCGGATCCACAGCCATCTACGAGCTGTCGCGGCTGCTCAACACGGGCCTCGACCGCGAGACGCTGGCGATCTTGCTGCAGTTGCTGCAGCAGGGCGTCAACCCGGAGGCGCTTGCAGACGTCGTACGCGACCTGCGCCGAGAGGCAGAAACTTCCAACATGCAGAGCCAAGACAGCGCCGCCGCTAGTAGTTCCAGCGGCTTGGTTTCGGCCGCGTCCGTCGACTTTTCGCAGCGCCAGTTCGAACCGCCGCAACAGGAACCCATGGTAAGGCCGTGTGTGGATCTGGTTTGCTGGTATGATACTGAACCAGGACGTGTGGCTGTGTGTGCGTTAGAAGAAGCGGCGACAGGATTACCACTAGACGAGCAGCTCACTATCATATCCACTCAAGCAGCACATCGTGTTGGCGTCTACGTAATTTGAGTTTTATCGTTTTCCTAATCCCCTGTCTTCACACCCTTGCTCGTCAATGTAAACAAATCTAAAACACGCGCAGCTCTGGCTTGCTCACTTTCTGGCGACGCGACGCATGACTCGTGAGATGATCCGCACTTGTAGTCCGCACAGAATGAACAGCGACGAGATGAGCACCGTGGGGCGAAGCACGGGGTTCCGGAACCAGTCCGTGCGGCCGATCATGTACAGGAACAGCGCCTGCGCGATGACGAACACTGGCAGTCGCTTGATGCCATCCACGTACGCGTCAAAGAGCAGCGCGCCGCTGGACGGAGCCTCTTCCTTCTTCCAGGTCGCCGTGCGAAGCGTGTGGGCGATGCCGTAGACGATGAGCACAGTCATGATCAGCGAGTCGAGCAGGTACGCCCACAGCCACGCCGCGTAGCGAGGGTACATGGTGCCAGGGATCGCGTGGATGCTCGTGTAGAACATGACCAGCACGAGCACGACGCTCGAGATGAACGGCGTGGACGACACGGCGTACAGCACGTTGCACGAGATCTGGCACGCCTTACGAACGACGCGCGAGTTGAAAATGTCCATCGTGAGCGGCTCAGCGTTGCCTGGCGCCGGCAGCCCCCAGCTCGATAAGCGACGCATGCGTCCGTTTGGCTCGCTGCGCAGCTTCATACAGAGCGCGACGTAGAAGACCCACGCCATGGTGAACAGCACGGTCTGCGAGACGATCTTGCCGACGAAAAAGCCGAAGTGGTCTTCGTCGAGCATGTCGCGGACCTCCTGCCAGTGCCAAAACACCTGAAAGTACGCGTACGGCAGCCAGAACCACGGCTTGATAGTCGCGCCGCTGTACTTGTAGCTGAGCAGCGGACCTGGAATGTTGCTCGAGCCTTTGTTCTTGTCCTTGCACTTGTACAGGTCCCAGTTGAGCCGCTCGTAAAACACCATGTGATTGATGCTGTAGAAAAACGGAAGCCGACGCACGACCGATTTGGCAGCTTCGCGTTCGAACGCCGCGACCTCTCTGGCCTCTTGCGAGTCGATCTCTTCTTCGTCGTCGTCCGCGTCGTTAATAATGAAAAGCGGACTTTCCTCCAGTGCCTCAAAGAGACCGGGCAAAAAGCCCTGCGAAATGCCGATGTAATTGTACTCACGACCCGAGATCAAGAACGCGTCGATCGCGTCCGAGTACAAGTTCCGTGCCGCGAGACTCTCCGGCGAGATGACCAACAGACTGCTCGAGTACACGACGGACTGGCCGTTGTCCACGGCGCAGAACTGTGTGCACGCGAAGATCTCGTCGAGGTTACTAATAAGCAGGTTCTCCGGGTCCAAATACACGACACGCGTGAGTTTGGACAGCGTCGGGTCGTCCCACAACACGAGCTTGTTGCGCATATGCAGCAGCTGCGCGCGTGCGTCAGTCACGCTGTTCAGCTTGAACACATTAGGGATGTCGGCTCGCACGATCTCGATCTCCGGGTCGTCCTTGAGGAACTGGGCCTTGCTCACTGGCAGGAGCCCGTCCGACGGCACAATCACCACGCGACGGTACTTCGTCTTGGACTCACGGATCGAGCGCATGAGCACGCGGATCGCCAGCAGCATATCGCTGCTGTCGGCGCCGTGGTCGTAGAAAATCGTCGCGAACGCGCCTTCCTTCGCAGGCACGACATCGATCGCATCCTGGATTGACACAGACGACTTCCCAGCGACACACGAGCACATCAAAATGACGACCGCAATATGTATAGCAACATGGAGCATTCCCCAGCGGCGTGGCCATCGTCGTGGCGCCGCCATCGCCGCCGTCGTGACACGTTCGCTGAACCCCATGCTGCCCCTGGCGATGTGTCCGCAGTGGCCACTGCCGGATGATTACCCCTCAGCCTGCGTAACCTGCCCATAACCAGGCGGGTTACTTCCGTCCCCTTGAGGTTTTTCTCATGGGTTCTGAGGTGTGTCCTCACTAAGTTAACCACCCTAACCAATAATCGGGTGATTGGGTAAATGGGTTGAAGAACTACCTTTGCACCCGACCGTCGGTAGGGTACAGAACCCAGCAGCATTGAGGAAGAGAAGAGTTGACGACCGAAGATCCGCGAGTATGTGGAAGCTACTGGAGCAGGCGGCCAAGACGGCGACGGCGAATGCGTCCGAGTACGTGAGCACCGTGCAGGAGAAGGCGCAGTCGCTGGTGGCGACCGTGCAGGACGAGGCGGCCACGCTGCTGCACGCGATCGGCAGCGCGCGGACCGGTCCGGTCGACGAGGTCCGTGATCTGATACTATAATGCTTTTGCGCCACGATGCAGAGGACTGACGGGCTGTATGTGGAAACTGTAGCTGCTGTATGAAGAGATGGACGACTACAAGGTCTTCTGCGAGACGTTTGCGATCGACACGCTCACGGATGAGATCTCTCAGGTGAGTGGATATACTAGGAGCTTGCGTGTATGGGCGAGTTTTTGACCGTGGATGGATTTACAACAGATTCTGGAGGAAGACGACGAGATCCGAGGGCTCCATGAGCAAATGGTGCCTGTGCAGCTGAGCTACGAGGAGTTCTGGAGCCGGTACGTGCGCTAGTGTTGATGCAATGCGTTTCTTGCTTGTCACGCTGACGATTACTTTCTTGCTTGTTTGTTAGATACTTTTTCCGTCGTGAGCAGGAGGAAATTCGTCAGCAGCGAGAAGATGAGCGCAAGAAGAAGCTTCGTGAGCAGGCGGAAGCCAAGGCGGCGGCCAAGGCCGTGCTCGAAGAGTTCGAAGTGGACGACGAGGACGAAGAGGAGTTCGACGCGTCGACGGCGGCTCGCAACTCTACAGTGGACGACGCGAACGACGACGTGGACGACACGACGGAACGCAAGCTTGTTGACAAGGCGGACGAAGAGGAAGCAGAGGCGACGTTGGCGCAGCTACGAGAGATCCGCGCGAGCCGCCGGGCCGCCCAGCAGTGGAAGCAAAAGGCGCTCGAGTACCAGAAGCAGCTAGGCGTTTTGGCTGCGAGGAACGAAGAAGAGAAGGAAAAAGCGAAGGCGTCGATGGAGTCACAGTACCAGAGTCTCTGTGACACGTACGAGTCCAAGATGGCGGAAGTCACGACCCAGATCGACGACGCGAGAGCCATGGGGTACCAGGAAGGCATCGAAGAAAGCGAGGCGATCGTGTCGACGATGCGTCAAGAGGCAGACAACGAGAGTAGCCGCTTGAAGATGGAGATCGCGCAACTGCGGCAACGAGATCCGTCGGCGGCGAGTGGGGATGGCGATGTGAGTTTGGCTGAATTGGATCGCTTGATGGACGCGCTCACGCTGAAGGAACAAGTCGTGGCAGCGCTGGAGGAGAACAAGACGGAGCTCGAGCAGAAGTTGATGGCGATGGACAAGGCGTTGCAGCAGGCGTTGGCGTCGTCTTCTGTGGGAGATGGAAGTTTGCTCGCGCAGGAAAACGCTGAACTGAAGCAAGCGCTGGCGGCGATGCAAGTTCAATTGGCTGAGGCGACGGCTTCAGGCGCGGCCGCGTCTGGAAACGAGATGGATGAGGTGAAGAAGGAGATGGAGCTATGGAAAGTGCGCGCCATCAAGATGAAAAAGGCGAAGGATCAACTGGACGCTGAAGTCCAGCAGCTCAAGGAACAGCAACAACAAGAGCAGACGCCTGCACCAGCACCAGACTCGAGCTCCGAGGAAGTGGCGGCGTTGCGGTTGAAGTTGGAGGAAATGGAGCGAGCCAACGAGGCATTGACAAGCGAGCTCACGGCTAAGCTGGAGGTTGTGAGCAAGCAAGAGTTTGAACGCGGAGCCGCGTCCATCAAGGGCGAACTGGAGGCTCAGATCGAGCAGCTCCACCAGGAAGTGGCGCAGGCTCAGCAGCGGGGTGAAGAGCAGGCTGCAGCCAAGTACAAGAGTGACACGGAGCTGCTTCGCATGGAATTGTCGGTGCTTCGCGCTGAGAGACAAGCCGCTAGTGCTCTCGGTGCGGGCAGCGATGTGTTGGCCCAGGCAGACGCGGTGCTGTCATCGCTTTCATCGCCGCCTTCGAGGGACTCCATGCTCGACGCTAATCTGCTGGACGATCCCTGGACGTCTGACAGTGACGCCGCACCTGCCAAGCCCGATTGGGGCGAGTGGTAGACTGGGTAGAGACCTCGTGTTGAATGTTCATGGCTTTTTTTTGTACATACTTCGTTCCCTATGTCTCACTTGCGTGCCGACGTCGACGACGTTGTTGTCGGTGTGGTCGTGCTGGATAACCGCTGGAAGTTGGCGCCGTGTTCCTTGATCCACTCGCTGTACTTGACTTCTACCTCGGGTGTTGGATGCTTCCATTGCGTTGAGCTGCACAGCAAACAGTCGATTATGAGCCAGAATCGTCACAGTCTCCAATATGCCAGCAACATACCGATTGGCGTGGTTGCAGAAGTACGGCCGCCCCTTCTCCGTGAACCGCGTCTCCCAGCCTTCCGGCAGATTCAGAAGCAGGAACTTTTTCATTTCCTTCCAGCTCATTTTCTGCGGTCGCGAAGGCGCTGGCTGCGTGTTGCTGAGACTCGCGCGGGTCGGAGACCCTGGTGCAGGGACCTGTTTACAGGGACAATAACACATCAGCTATGACACTTCGTCCTTTGCAGCAAGATTCAGCATTGTACCAGTGGTGTGTGCTTTGGAGGGGACGGCTCCGGGGTCGGCAACGTTCGAGGCGTGATCGATTGGGTCGACCGGCTCTTTGCAATCGTGATTGTGGGGTTTGCGTCGGCGTCTCCGCACAATCTGACGAAGAAATCTGTTCACGTACAAAAGCGTATGAGGGCTTCATCAAGGGTGATATCCACTAGGCTGGGCTGCGAATACGCACCTTCGATGTTGACGCGGCCTTTGCCTTCAGGATCGAGCACACCGAGAAGAGTTTTCCTGTGTGATGTGGATAAGCCTAAGCCAAAATCGTCCAACGCGTCGTCGAAAGCAGCGACTGAGACCTACAGCATCAAAGTCAGTTCAGTACACAGGCAACCACACGAATGGAAGACAAACGACGAGAATCTCACCTTCCCAGGCAACTCAGCGACAGCAGCCATGGCCTTCTTGAGGCCATTGTACGGGCGATCTGGTGATCGATGGGTCATAATATCCTTCATTGCCGACATGATGTCGAAGACGGACGCATCCTCTTCGAGGGCGGCCTGTTTCAAATTCGTCGCGACAACCGGAGGCAAAGGGACAGCCTTCACTGTCTTGACGCTCTCTTCACGTTCCTGCTCCAGTCGATGCAGCTCCGCTTGGAGTGCGGCAAGCCGCTTCTCATGCGTGGATTGTTCAGCCTCTTGGTCTCGACGAACTTGCTCCAGCTTGCTTTTCCACCTCGCCACCTCGTTGGTATCCTCAGTTTGCGCCAAACTACGAGACGGTGGTGTATTCGCTAGCTGGAGAAGCTGAGACTTGAGTTTTCGAGCTTGCTCGAGTGCCTCGCGCTTTTCGGATTCCGACTGCTGCAGTGCAACTTCCAGGTCTTTGAGTCGTCGGAGTTCTGCTTCATTTGGCACAGACGCCACTCCAGCAGCTCGTTGCTCGTTGTCTTTTGCTGGCGTAGAGTCACTCGCGAGTCTGGGTACTACCACTGAACTTGCGGGTCCTACATCCGACGTCTTCTTGGAATCGAAGGTGAAGGCCAGATTGATAGCCCCCGTGGTGACGCCGGCATCACTTGGATGGAGCAGCGGGAACCAGTCGTCAAAGATGTGGCCTTCGTGAGCGATCGCGGAGGACACAGAGATCTCAAACTCTCCGATCAGCTTCTCCACTTTGGCGTGCTTGGCGAACACTTGGACCATCACCTTCGGAGTCAACGTCAGCCCGAGATACATCGTCTTGACGATCTCGAGCCACTGCACTTCAAAGTCGGGATTGGTAGCGGCATTGAAGAAGTCCGGAGCCCAGTCGGTCGGGTATCCTTCGACAGCAAAGTCGCAGGAAGTGAACGGATCGTAAGCCGTACAGTAGAGTCGAGCCTTGTCGGTTTTCGTATCGGGAAGAGCCTTCCGCACACTGAGCACGACGAAGTGGCCTGGGGCTGAGGACTGCTTGCTCACGGAGCTATCCACGACGGCAAACGTGATCCGCTTCGTCGAGCTTCCGTCCGGAATAGAAGAAACGCGTACTGTATCCGAATAAACGATCGGTCGATCCAGCCGATGATCGCTTCGCTCCGGCTCCTTGAGAGGCACGAGTTGCTTCAGGTTCCACTTTGGCGCGCCATTCCCACCAGTGCGATCCACTTTTGTCACAAACGTGTCGCCCTGTGGCCACACTTGTAGCACCGCGAACGTGTTTTGGTGGCCTGACAACAGCGCCTGGAAATCCGTCCACGACGAGTCGAAGGCTGCGTTCTGACCAATGATCTCGGAACGAACACTCAGCGACGAGTTCGTGAACTTGAGTAGTGAGTGTAGAGGTTTCGCAACGGGTTTGCTGCTGAGCGCCTCGGCAATGAGCTGATGGAAGCTGATGCTCTTCATTTGGAGCAGATAATCGCCGTCGATCGAGAACTCCAGTGTCGTTGGAGACACGGACCAAAAGAACGGCAATCTGGCACGGGAAAACATAGTCTCGAGTGTTTGCACGAACGCTGCATCCTCCACAAGGGTCAGGAACGGAGTCATTGTATGCTGGGCACTCATGGAGTCTTGAACGCTGATGCGCAGCCGTGAGAGAAGCGCGAAGATCGCGTCGTGCAAGCGTGGATAGTTGGCATCTGTGATCAGTGCTTGTGCGTTCTGAGTGAACGCAGCGTGTCGACCGCCGCCTGCATTCACCTTCGTGCGTGACCAGATACTGCTGCTCAGCTGCGATATCGCCAAGCGAGTGTACTCGTCGGGATGCAGCACAAAGTCCATCCTGTACTTGCGTGCTGGCTCGATGGCTCGCACGACAAGATTGTCTTGCTCGGCAGCGACTTCGATCAGGTAGCTTTGCGTGCCTTGGCAAAACTGCAAGTAGCTTCGCAGAGCGTGGGCAAACTTTTTCTCGATCGCCTCGATTTTCCCGTACTGGAGCATCACCGTAAAGAGATTAAACGACACGGACCAGCTCTTGTCATCGTTGGCTTTCGCCTCGCCGCCTTCACAGCGGATCATATCGAGAGCGAGTGCGACGAGCGTCTTGGTCGACAAACGCTGCGCCAGCCCGCCGGTTGAATCAGTCAAAGTAGGAGAGAACCCAGACAGCAGCAGCTTATCCAAGAACTCTCGCTGATCAACTGGTTGAGCCGTTGAGGCACCACCGCCGAAGAGCGTCTTCCAGATCCCATCGGCTGCCGTCGTTTTGGTCACGGATTCGAGATGAACAGCGATTTGGCTGCAGATATCCGGCAGAGAGAAAGCCTTCAGCATGGCCGACAGTGCGGAGCCCGAACGGAAAAAGAGCAAACGGCTCAACACATCGCCGCTGTTGTTGAGATCCAGCATGGTATCTGTGTCAGCGACATTGCCTTGTTGCGAATCGTTGGTCTGTGAGCTGCTCGACTGTGCAGATGACGTCGGGACCACTTCTCGAAAGTGAAACGCATTCGATAGCCTCTGGATCTCTTGAACTCCAACGGATACACCGACCCGTCTTCGAAGCAACTTGCTCAGTCTCGCAGCTTGTGATGGCCGTAGATTCCAATGGAATTGGTGTAGGATCTCTTGAGCAGCTTCTCGTTTCGCAACATCGCTTGATATCACTGCTTCAATCTTCAAGAGTGCACCAATTAGTGATTGACGCGAGGCTCTCTGCGATTGCTGCGTGCTCGTCAAGTCGTCTACGTATGCCCGAAATTCTGCCAGATCAAGCGTGCCATTCAACGACGTCGTCGACTCGACACGCCGCATGAGCAATTTCGCATCATCGTCGGATAGATGCATGCCTAGCGCAGACAGCAGTTCTCGAAACTCGCGCGGATCAATGAGGCCACTTCCATCCGTGTCGTACTGCGCAAACACTTCGTCAATGGAGCTTTGAATGGAGCCAGCGTCCTCAGTATCACCAGACGCTGCCATCTTGAGCGTCTGTACTCGCTGGAACAGGATGCTCCCCATTTCAGTTGACTGCCGGCATTGCGTGTCTGACTGGACTGTTGCTTTCATGCAGTGAGACGGCAACGCGTTGCTTGTCGTGACCCATTGAGTAGTTGACGCACTGACCAAGTGGGCTTCGTACACCGCGTCGAATAGAGCATCGAGAATAGGAGCAATCACACCACTGCGGATCTCTGGTGTCGCAACTGGACGCCCTGCGTCAACACAAGCCTCCACCAGCACGCCTGGCTCCCAAACGTGGTCTTTGAAGACCCACTCTTTGAACTCACCCAAGCTCACTTCTCCATCTTTGTTCGTGTCGAACTGCTGCATGAGAGCCTGGGTCTGATCGTCCGTGAGCGCTGGCTCGATCTCAAACGAAGCCATCGCGCTTGAGAACTCTTCATAGCTGAGAGCACCAGACTTGTCCTTGTCAACCGTGGTAAAATACGCCTCCACCTGCCCTTGCTGGCCTTTGGACGCGCCCATTTTCTCGATCAGCAGCGCTCGAAGCTGGCTACCGAAAGCCTCCGATGGAGTGATCTCGTGCTCGAAGCAATCTTCACAAACTTTCTTGCCCCTCGGCAGACTGAAGTAGCACGCCGAGCAAAGCGCGTTGAAGCAACGCGAGCCGGAGCACACATAACTCGGTGGAGTGTCCGCCTCGCTATCTCTGCTAGAAATATCAGAATCCTCCGCACGACCAGGGACGAGTACCCGTAGACCACAATCACTGCACTGCACGTACGTCGACCCACTCTTCCTCCCACCAATGAGACGTGGTAGCGACGCAGCCTTGGATCGATCACCCAGTGTTTCTTGCTTCTTTCGTTGCAGCTCTCCTAGACGCCGACATCGCTTCTCTTCCAGTGCTTGCATGCGGTTGCTTTTGTGAAGTGAGGTGGACGACTCTGTTAGAGCCCTGGCGGCAGTCGCAGCTTTACTGGGCGTGTTGAGCGGGGCGATCATTGATGTTGGCTGAACGCTACTTCCCACTCGAGCATCTAGAAGATCTTGGTCTTTTAACTCCGCGACTCGATCACTGATCCGATTTTTCATCTCGTTTTCGAGTGCCTCATAGAACACTTCCACTGGACTGGGCGGAGTTCCTTGCGCTGGGGTGCGTGACTTGATTCTCATTGAAGCAGGCAGCCATCCATTCCTCCTTAGAACAGACCGCAAGCCAGCGGCAAGTGCTGGGTTACGCTCACACACAGCGAGGGCACATGCCTTGCGCCACTTCGCTTCTGCAGTGGTGAACTCGGTCGGTGGTAGGCGTACGACTGTGCGCTGCAAATCCTGTGAGCGTGAGGTACGAACTCTGGACACTGGAAGGTCCCGTGCGCCTCTCAGCTCGAGCGATAGCACGCCTTCATCGTGGATCTTCTCTGGTACTTCATCATCTTCGACTTCTGGAATCTCGCAGGCCATTTGGTCCTCATGAATCTCGGCCTCGAAGAGGTTCAAGATACTCTCGGATTCGATACTTCCTTTGCTGGCTTCGTCCAGCCCACTGAACAGAACGTTGATTTTCTCGTCGCTCAACTCGTCGGCCTTGAAGCCCATACTCAGCAGCTTCTTGCGAATGCCAAATTTCTTCAACGAGCCGGCTTTGGCGAATTCCATCTTGAGCTGTCGAAGACCGATGCCCTTCGCCTTGGCTTGAGCAAGAAGCTCATCTTTGGCGTCTTCAAATCGCCGTCGCCGATCAATCACGGACATGGCTTCCATCGATACGGAACTGTCCGGTTTCTTGCCGGGACTGTTTAGTGAGCCAGCTGATATGACAAAGCTTGCTCGAGTCTTCATCCCATCACCACCGCTCACACCGATTTGATTCTGTCCGTCGTCTTCGCCGCCTTCCTCTTCTTCTACGATTCGCTCGCCACCTTCCAAGCTGAATTTGGACTCGTTCGAGTAGACGGAAACCCAAAAACTTCCGACGTTTGTCTTCCCTGTATCCTTGTCCTGTTCGAAGATTAAGGACCGTGAGTTCGAGCAAGAGTCTCGGCAAAATGAATGTACTTACTGTTCGCATGTACATGCTCGGGATGATACAATACTTGCCAGGGTCCATCGTAACATCCACCTAGGAACATAAAGTTAATATTGGCAGCTCATGAGTAATAACGAGCAGCAACAGAAGGCTCACCGAGACTGCTTGCTTGAACGTGTAAGCTGGTTGAAGTACGCCGTCGTCGTCGACGCCCTTCACGACACTGCTAGGAATGATCGCCGGTGGCAGCGTCTCTGGTCGAATTCCCTTCTTGAAGTCCACACGATCTTTCTCTTTGTACAGGCGATAGTACGTGTCATCTTTCCCTGGCGGCTCCTTGATCTCGCACTTGCCGCCTTTCTCTTGGGAGATCGGCGTCAGCGAGCAGATGTGGAAGCCGATCGGCACGATCTTCAGATTTTCCTTTCCACGCGGGTCCTCTTGAGAAAGCGAGATGAAGAAGGTACTTCGTTCTTGCACGACGAACTCGAATCGTGGATTGTTGATCCACGTGCTCTTCGTGGTGTTCCCGCCGCAATTTGTCTCGTTCCAGCAGCCTTCGACGCGACGACCATGCCACTCATCGGGAAAGTCTGCCGTACATCCATGGATCAGTGATGTACAACCGACTCACAGGCGATGTCCGCACACGTACCAATTCCTGCAAAGAAGTGCGTGAAATACTGCATCCAAGCGTCGTAAGACATGAAAAATGTGCCGTCGTTTGCGTTGATGTCGATCACTTCTTCCTGGGAAATCTCGTCAATCGTGAACTCTCCCTTGCCGTTGAGACTGAGAAAGACACGCTTGCTCAAGTTTCCTCCCACGCGCCGCTTGAGGATCTTGAAGTACTGTTCTATCACATCTTGATTTTGGATGCGTTCCTCGCTGGAATCCGACCACGGGCCTGTCTGTTTGACACCTTCAGTGTGAGTCACGGAGTAGGTCACGAGCGTTAAATCCATCAAGAACTTACCCATTCGCCCATGCCCCACGGGTTGCGGAGCTTGACAAGCCTGACATTCTCTTGCTTGGTAGTCTTCACACCAGCCGCATCAACCAGAGCGTACGCGTGCTTGAAGTAGAGTCCGTTGCCCGCACACGATTCAGGGGCGATGTTTTTGTCAGCCGATGTTGGAGCAGGCTGAATTGAACATCCCATCAGCGTCCCCGAGGACTTATACCGCAAGATCTTCTCCCAAAACGGATCTCCTCGTTGCTGCTGGGGCTTTGCCGGTGCAAATGGATCTTCACCGAAACCGGGATAGCCCGGTTTCATGATGACTTGCTCGGAACACATACCCGTGAGGTCATTCAGCGCGACATCAATAAAGCCTCCAATCAGCGCTTCATAACTTCCGTGAAGTTTTGCGTACGCCTTCTCTAAAAGCGATACCCTGTTGTGATGAGCAATCGCGAAGGTGAGAGCCTTAACGAAACGAGAACTGTAGCTACTAAACTCACCACAACTCGTTTGGATCGCGGCAGCGCGCGAAGTACGGCTTTCCTTCTTTGGTTTTGGAGAAGCCGTAGACGGGTAGACGATCGTCGATCATCACGTAGTTCCAGACGAAATTCTGGCGAGCACAAACCCGTTTCATTCAGTTTGCACACAACCGCGTCCTCTGTGGGTTTGCTGAGCTCGCCATACCTTCATGAACTTGCACACGAACAGGCCTTTCGATTTGCTTTTGTCTCCTCTCCAGAATGTCTGTTCGAGGAGATCCGACCGAGTAGCCACCACGCTTAGTGCACCTGACGCACGTGGGGTCAGAATTTGTACCGCATTCACCGACTGGGGAGACCAAACACTCACTAAGAAACCAGCAGTCGCCGAGGTTGCCCTGAATCACATCGCCAGAGCACACACCGTCGCTGAACAGCTTCGCATCCGATGCAAAGATTCGCTCTTCAGGCACATTCCTGCTCGAGGAGTCGTCTTCTGCGTCTGCATCGTCGTTATCGTATTGGTTATCCCTGCGAATCGAAACAACTCAGAGGTTAATGGACGCCCACGAAATCAGCCTGCGATTGTGGTCGCACTCACTGAATAACGTCGCCTTCGTCATCGACTGCGTACTCTGGTCGCTCCCACCGCAGTTTTTCTGCTTTGAGCAGCGCGAGCACCTTGAGTTGATGCTGCGAGCCTCCTTTCGACGGGATAGTTGTCCCCGTCTTACACAATGCCGATGCACCTTGCGGATCATCAGTCTTTGGGCCAAATGTCGGATCCTTGAAGAGTTTCGAAGTCGGATCCGAGCAAGTCTTGAGCACATTCTTGACTTTCTCCTGCAGGAGCTGATCGCAAAGCCGAAGACCGCGATCGAGAGCCTTGCCCGCGAGTCCTTTGACTCGAATGGAGATGACAGTCTCCTGCTGGCTCGAGACGATACTAACGCCAAGCTTCTTGAGCTCCTCTTCAAGAGCGCGGAGATCCATGAGCGGCTGTCACACTCTTGGATACGCGCTCTTTCCCTGGAAACTGGACTGCAAACAGCACTCGACGTTGAGCAATGTGACACAAGGCAACAACAACACAGACCACCTCATCATAAAGCAGACGCGAAAGGTCACACGACGGGTTGACGTATTAACCAAAACCATTACCCGGACAGTGAGCGCACCACACCTGCGAGCAGAACGAAGGTGTCCTTGGCAAATTGACGTACCGATCCGACATCCGATCCGCTGTGGAGCACGGCAAACAAGACCCATGGCAACACGACGATGAGAAGCATCACGAAGGATGCAGACGCGAACGCGAAGTCGGCTTCGTCCGGGACGTGTTCTTCAGCGTAGTCGAGCGTATCGTCCATGTGAGCAATCGCCTCGTCCCTCGCCTTTGAGATGCAGTCTTCCACAAGGAACTCTGCGTTCGGTAGATCCAAGAGACGCTTCTTCTGCAAGTTGTCAGCTTTCGCTCTCACCTCGTACTCCTTCTTGGCGAAGGCCTCATGGCTCTCGAAATGCGAAGAGCTGATGCGAGAAAACGTGTCTGTCAGTGCTTCTCTACTGGCGTCGAGGCGCTGATGCAAGGAATCCAATGAGTCGGCGGCGTTGCGAGATGCTTCTTCCAGACGGTCGTTCAACTCTGTCTCCAGAGTCTCAGACGGAGAACCATCGTCGCATGTGAGGCTTGGTGGCTCGACCACATCTGGCTCGAAAGAAGTCGAATCATCCACAGTAGTCGCCGGGCTCTGTTGCCGTGGAGATCCTGTAGACTCTGCTGATGCAAGGACGAGAGTGGACGCGGTCTTCATCTTCTGAATAGGGCTTCCAAACTGTCACACACAGCGTTAGTTATGAGATACGAGGATACGGAGTGCGGCCGAACGGGTACTTACGTCCATCTGAGAAGGCGACGGTGGAGCTTCTGTGTAGCCTTCAGTTTCGACACCTACGAGAGCTTTCACGAGACCGGCGAAGTCCTAGATACCAACAGAAATCAATATTCGAGAAAGTTCGACGAGACTTCTTCGAAGAGCGACATACCCCTTCAGTCGACGCAAATGCAAGCAGCCGCACGCCCTTCAGTCGATCGAGGTGCTTGGTCCAGATGTACAGGACGCAGTTGTCTCGGTCGATCTCCACATCTTCCACACATGAATGCGGGACGTTCACAACCACAACATCGTTCTCGTCGCGCCAGTAGAATGTCGTCGTGGTTGAACCAATGTCGATCCACTTGTTCACTCGAATGCGAGCCTGTACACCCCAAACGCTGCGTAAGTTAAACCATCGTCCAGTGAGTTACGTTGTGTATTCCGTACCAGCTCCTGCTTTTTGTTTGGCGAGACCCAGCAGCGCGACACTCGAAAACTGTGGCACAGTCCCGTTCGGCAGTTGATCTGGACGATCCGCTGGCGAGCAACGCGAGGATCATGCTACAACAATTCACGCACAACGACAACGGTGAAGTGAGCAAATGAAGTCTTCGTGAGAGTTGACATGATAAATGATGACGTACCCAGGCAATCGATTCGCGCAGCGGCAAAAGCTCCAGCAGATCCACATCTTCTTCGGTCAGCGACTGGTTGCACGCCACCACAAAAGCCGCCAGCATCTCCGTGTCTTTCTTGTGGAGCTGGTGCAGAATCGCAGCAACGGTCATGAAGCACAGTTGCT
Source organism: Pythium coloratum (assembly GCA_023337545.1). Classification (NCBI taxonomy): domain Eukaryota; phylum Oomycota; class Peronosporomycetes; order Pythiales; family Pythiaceae; genus Pythium; species Pythium coloratum. The sequence continues at coordinate 15,277 of JAADXE010000148.1, forward strand.
GCAGTGGGAAGTAGCCTGTGTGGAAAAGCGCCTCGATGACGCGCACCACACTAGAGCTGCGCTGGCGCACAAACTCGACGACATCCTTTCCACGCATCTCACGCACAAAGCGCCAGAGATTCGAGCAGTACTCGAGCCGCGTACTCAGCACTTCCTCGTCATCCGCGATCACCTCAATCAGCGTCTCCAGCGCAGCGATTGTCTGCGAGACCATGCGCCGCTTCTTGGTCGGAGGCGTCTGCAAGTTCACGTCGCCCGTGATGACGTACGCCGTCTCTTCACCACCGAGACTCATCCGCTCTTCCTCCACACGCTTCTTCTTCTTCGTCAGTGGGACAGCTTCCTTCGGCGTCTCTTCCTCCGTTACATCTACGCGTCGTCAAACACCAACGGCATGTCAGTCTCGCCAGCACAGTTTCAAAAATTTGAACTTGCGTCGCCGTTAACGCACCGCTCGAAGTCGCCGCAGAGAAGAACTCGACCACCTCCACGTCCGCCTCGTCATGATCTTGCTGTTGAGCCTTTCCCCAGGTGAATCGGCGCAACGCGTTCGCCATATTCGTCTCCACACAGACCCGAGAATTTCCTTCTCGCGGTGGACACCAATGGGCTTTTTGCTGAGAGTTTCCCCCGCTTCCGCCAGAGACACGAAAATGTTCAAGTGTGACCATCACTCTGTAGGCACAAACACGGTCCTCTAAACAGAATAGTGCAGTACTATTACACATCCAACAAATCCAATTTTCAACCAATCAACATGCGAAGATACGGTTTGAAGGAAACCTGCCGTCTGTAAAGGGCGCGAATATTGGCGACAAAAGCGGAGAGATGGACGGCTCTGTATATGGCGCGTCCGCGACGAGCAACAGCGCCGTGAGTATGCGTAAAGAGGTCATGATGGTCCACACACTTCAGCTTCTCGGTTTCCAGGCTAGTGACGTGCCTGCGTCGTCCTCTGGCGTCTCCAGCCGCGTGAGAACGAGAACGACAAACGACACCTCGGCGACAACCGCGACACTGCATCCGAACATGTTCGATCGCCCGAACGAGAAGCTGTTCTTCCACGTGCTGCATTTCCTGCTAAACAAGTTGCAGCCACAGTCGCAGCAGGTGTGCTTCTATCTGAATTGGTTCTTGTCCTCGACGAACGAGAGGTTTGACTGACTAAGGGTGGGAGTAGGAGTTCAAGTTCTGCTGGCCGGTCATCACGCCCCACGATAAGAGCAACTTCAAGCGTCTCGTTCAGGTGAGTGGATGTAATGCTGCATTGTCTAGACGTCGCACTAAGCTCGTGTGGTTACTCCAGTCGATCCTGCACGACCTGGAAAAGCAGCGCTTGTTGCCGCTTGGCTCCAGTCACGCCTCTCACCTGAACGCTGGATCCGGTCCACGGTACGCTTGTTTTAAACTACGTTGCTGCCCGTGGACAGTCAATATTGACTTACGCTTCTTGGCTATTTTGCAGTATCGTGGATCTGGTGTGGCGGCTTTCGACGCACGTGATGAAGACGCAGCTCACGCGCGACCATTCCAGCTACAATCTATTGGCACCACCACCACGTGACGGAGTTGATGCCCTCAATGCTATCCAACTGCTCAAGGTATGTGGTCGTGCACGCGATACTGAGGCCTCCTATTAGCTTTTTCTGATGCAATTGCGTGGTGACAGGCTCGCATCGCGATGAAATCGCGTCAATTACAAGAGCAATTCGTGACGAGATCTCAAGTCCAAGACCAATGGGTCGCTACAGCAACAAAACTCTCGAGCAAAATCCAGGAGACGACGTCTTTGCTGGTACGTTGGCTTTGGGGACCATGGGATTTCAAGCGGAGTTGGTACTGAAATTGATGATTGTGCACAGCAAGAAGTGTACGAGCAGCAGAGCAAGCTGGACGCATCGGTTAGTCGCGAAATGTTTTCTCAAGCTGGCGATGGGCAAAGAACAACCAATGTCCAGAATACGACAGCTTCCTGGGAAGCTATACACAACACGGTGACTAGCTCAGCGTACCAATCAAGCCAGCGAGTGCTAGACACAGCCCTTCAGCACCACGGTGACCAACCCGTCCTCCACGCGAACCAGTTACGTCCTCAACGGTCGTTTAGCGATCGCCTTGGTGCAGTCAGTCTCGTCGACGTGGTTAAGAACGCAGATGCACTCATCCAGTTGACACGGTCACGTCTGCACCAACAAGATTCGTCGCTGCAATTGTCGAGCCTCGACCGCAGCCGCATGACCACGCTCACGCGCGAGAGTAATACGTACGTGGCATCACTCACGTCGACCGTGCAACAACTGCGTGAGCTCTTGCTGGAGCTCAAAAAGTCGAATGAACAAGCGTCCCGAGAGCTCTGCATCGAAGTGACTTCCGAGAACATGCAAGAGGACCCATCAAGCTTCCCCTTGCAGCTCTGCCCTCCAACACCAGTCGACAAAGTGCTTCACGAATCGGATTTGGTGCAGTCGCTGAAGAAGTGCTCCATGAGCGAGCTGTCGACTTTGGCCGCCACTTCCGTTCGCAAATCTAACCGGCGCAAGTCACTCGAACTGCCATATCTTCACGAAGATCGAGTTGCTGAAGACGACTTTGCGCCTCTACCCAAGCCCAAGACTGTCGACGAGTTTCGAGTGTTCCGGAAGCTACACTATGATCTGGACGAGCACACAGAGCTGTAGCGTTCCAGCGAGCGGCGGTCATAGACACACATGGCGTGTCGTGTCGTATTTACACTATCCTAAAATCGTTCTATTCCTCACAGATTCCGCATTCTGTTGGCGAGTGCCTCTTCGTGCTGCTGCGTCATCTTCATGATCCGCTCGCTTGCCTGGGCTCGCTCCTTATTGAAGATCTGCTCCATTCGAGAACGCTCTGCCGAACTCCCGACTTGCTGCAGAAGATACTCGCGCTGCTCCTCTGCGTGGTGCTCCTGTTGTAACACTTGCAGAAGCTCTTCGTTCTGCTTCCGACGCAGCTCATCCATCTCGGCTTCGAAGACTCCCAAGCTCTCACCGTCTTCCGGCTCGTCATCGTTCTCCACTCCCATCATTGAGTCGTTCAAGTCGTCGTCGCATCCTGACCCCGAGCGACTCGTTCGAGGCCGAGCCGAACGCGGCGATCCAGTTCGCCACGTATTTGTTCGAGACGATGACCGAGCAGTTGCACTCGCTGGCCGCTTGGGCATCGGTGGGCGGGAATGCGGCTTTGAACCCTTCGCGTCGAACCTTCCGTCTAGCTGCTTGTCGGAAGGCTCTCGATGTAGTGAACGCGTCTGCAGACTTGATGCCGACTGAGGGCGAGCCAGCACGAGGCTTTCCTGCAAGTGCTTGGGCAGCTCATACTTCTTCGTGATCTTCATCTTCTGGAAACTGTCGAGCAGCTCCTGCTTCTGCCGCAACGCCGCGATCTTAATCTGCTGACGCCGTCGAATCAACTGCTCGCGCTGCTCTTTGATCGTTCGCGCGCGATCATTGTCGCTTTCTATTCGCGATATCAACACGTTCACGCGGTAGCTGTCCTGCTTCTGCTTGCGTGTAAGCGCCGCTTGGATCTCTTCCTCGCGCAGCTTTGCCTCGTGGAGCCGTGACCGCACGAGCTGCTTTTTCTGGTCGTGGACCATCTTCGCAATCGCACTTTTCTGCTCGGCCTTGCTCAGCGTCGAGTGCTGCCGCTGCTGAAGATGCTGCTCCATACGCAAGTACACTCTTCGTCGCTCTTCCTCTTGCCGACGCTCCTCACGCTTCTGCTCCTCTCGTAGGATTTGCTTCTCGAGTTCCTGAGCTTTCATTCGGTTTTCCACGTCCTTCTCTTGCTCCAAGAGCCGTTCACGCCGCTGCTGCTCGATCTGCTGCAGTTGCTGCTGAACCAAATCAATGAGCTCCTTCTTCTTGGCTCCCTGCTGGCGGATCTCCTCTTCCTTCCGTCGCCTCTCGTCCTCAAACCGCTTGCGACGCTCTTCACTTTCTTGCTGCTTACGTGCCTGTTCCTCAAGCCGGATCTGGCGCATCAGATCGCGGTCTTGCAACACGCTTGTGATCCGCATTTTGTTTTTCTGCTGCTTCTCGGTGACCTCGACAGCCTTTTGGCGCTTCTTGTAGTCCAGCAGTTGGCGTCGCCGCTCTTCCCGCCGAGCCATTTCACGCGCCTTTTGTTCAGCTTCTCGCTGTTGCTGAAGCTGATTCAGTTCATTCTGGAGCCGCTGTTCCTCTTGCTTGCGCATGCGTTCCTTCTCATACTGCTTCGTTTCCCGTCGCCGTCGCTCTTTCTCACGCTCCTCCTGCTCAGCTTTTGCCATCATCTCCTGCTGTCGAGCCTGCGCTTCTTCGCGTGCTCGCTCGGTCTCGAGCCTCAATTGCTCTGCCTTTTCGAGTTCTTTGCGTCGCTTTTGTTCATCTGCCTCACGCTGTCGTCGCAGCTTTTCACGCGTAAGAATCTCTTGCTGACGCCTGTGTTCCTGCTCTTTGCGCTCACGCTCTTGGTGGAGCTCGGCCATTTTCATCTCAAATGTCTGGAGCTGTTGCATTTCCTGAGCTTGACGAAGCCGCATGCGTTCGAGTTCTTTCTTCTCGCGTTCGAGCACAGTGAACTCGCGCTGGTCTTTCTGGTAAATCGAGTCATTGTGTTTACCGATCGACAACTTGGCTGATAGTGGAGAGTGGCAGAAGCTTCGAGTCTGCAACGACATGCCTCCGTGCACACCGTGCAGCTCAGCATCAATGAGCTCTTCGCGCTGAACGCGGACTCGATGAAGCTGGTTCTGGCGGTTCTTCTCGTACCGTGCAGCTCGCTTGGCAATCAACGAGGGTTCTTCACCTTGAGCAGCGTGCGCAATAAAATACTCCAGTGAACGTCGGATGAGTTCCTCGGGCTCCACGCCCAGCATTCTACATGCCTCTAGAGACCGCGGACTCGTCAGGATGGGCTTCTTCGTGCTTTCTTCATCGAAATTGTCCAAGCTGATGAGCTCCAGGTCTTCCATTTCGATCTCCTCGTCACCTCCGTGCTTGTTTGGGCTACTGTAGCCATCACCGCTTCGGCGCGGCAGCTTCATGACCCCGACACCTTGGCTTCGTTGCTTCCGATTTTCCAACCGGTGAAAGTTCGGCGTTTGCTTGACTCTCAATTCACGGTGCTGGACGTGGCAAACACGAGCAAGGTTCCGACTATTTGGTGCCAAGATCAGGCAAGTCACCCTGCCCAGATCACGTGCATGAGTAGCTATTTATGCATCTCCACACTTGTGACTCACGGATATCGGAGACCGGAATAGCGTCCGAGTGTAGCCATCTGAGCCACTACCCCGCTTCTGCCACCAGCTTGAAGTCAGTTACCGTTGGCACCACCAGCCACGACCCTTCGTGCGCATTTGGCGGCTCCCTTCAACTCAGCAGCTCACTCAAACCGCACTGTCGCCAGCCTTCAACGGACTCAGAACACACGCGAATTGCAATCATGAGCGGCTCCTATCGTGGTGACGGCATGGAATACGGCGGTGGGATGATGACCATGGATGCTGGCGCCCATGTGCCTATGACTGGCGGCGATGACATCGATCCGAGCCTTGGTGCGTGTGTTTGAGGATTTGCAAGGCCACCACATCAATGCTCACAGTATGAGCGTGTATGTTGTGGCAGTGGGCGGCTTTCGAGTCGTATATGACCGCGAGACGCCGTTTGAACTGCGCATTCAGGTGGGTTAGCAGTGGTCGACCAATGTCCTTCACCCAGGTCTCAATTGACTGAGAGTTTCGCTTTGTTAACGACAGGATTCCGACCACACACCACAACAAGTCGGCACACTGGAAGCCATCAAGGTCAAGATCCTCGTCCAAGTGAGTAGCCGCAGAGGCAAAAATGCCCAAGAGGACTCCTAGTGATCTAACTGTGTGGAAATCATCATCAACAGGGCGACGATGGCGATATCCATGCCGTCAAAGTGGAGCTCTCGACCGAAAGCGATCTGTTTTTCCTGTACACGCACTCGTGCGACTTCGAGACGTTCCAGATGATGCAGGACCAGCAGAAGCTCATGATCGACTTCGCCGACTACGCGAACGTGCTCATCCGCATGCTCAACAACTGCATCAAAGAGCCCCACAACCACTTGGCTGTGTACCTGATGCAAGCCGACGGCCGCGCACGACTCGACTTTATCCAGAACATGGAGTACAAGTTTGTCGAGCTGCTGTCCGTCGACTTCATGCGGACGCCCGACGAGATCATCCGACAGCACATCTCGTTTCGGTACAACTCGATGAAGATGCGCCTTCAAGTGCTGCAGACGCGTCTCCACGTACGTGGGCCTTTGATCTCTTTTTGCAAGCGGATCTCTTTTTTGACTGACAGAATCTCATTGTGTGGCTTCTATCAGGAGGTGAACAGTATCGTGAAGACCAAGAACCCGTCATTGCTGTTGCAGGTTCGAACACCACAAATGGCTCGATAGCACCTACGTGACGAGCGCTGACGTTGTTTCACGTTGCTTGACTGTGACAGCTTCAAAAGTCTGGACCTGCGACCCACACAAGCAAGAGCAGTCGCAACCTTAGCCACTAATACAGTAACACGATAGATTTCCATATCTCAAAACATATACATTGCTGGATGTTTGCCGCGATCGCACTTGCGGCGGAAGCCGTCGGCATGGCGAGTTCTGTTGAGACCTTGGACTATGCTTCCCTTCGTCGCTTCATGGGCGGCTCAGCGCCACCTCCGACGGGCTGCTTGCCTTCTGCCTTGATCTTGGAGTCCTTGTTGTCGCCAGCGGCGGGTGCACCGCCGGCCTTGCCGTTTGCGCCGTTGTTGGCGCCTTGCTTGGCAGCTTGCTCACGGCGGATCTTCTTTGTCTGGTACTCGTGCGATGGAGGGAGGTTGGCAATAGGAGGCATCGATTCAGGATCCGCTGGAGCGAACGGTCTGGACTGGAAATACAGCGACTTGAGGCTGCCGGCAGCGGTCAGGCGTCGTTCTGGGTCGAGCTCGAGCAGCGATTCGATCAGCTCAATGGCTCCCTTAGGCGGAATGATCTTGCGTGCGCTCATCTCGCGGTTCAGGTACTCGCGAAGTCTTCGGTCCTTGCGCTTGTCTGGAACGAACTTGTTGGTCATGGGCAAGAACGTAAGGTCAGAGTTAAGGAACACAACGTCATCGCATCATCGTTCATCCAAGCTGGGCGGGGATGCCCAGTATGTCCAAGCAGGGCGCGGAAAAGGATATTTGTAGTCTGGCCACGAGTCGACGGTCGGTGTGCCGCACAAGTCGAAGATCTTATGGATCTGCTCGAGCTCCGTCTTGCCCTGGAACAGAGGGTGGCCGATAAACAGCTCCGCCATCACGCAGCCGATGCTCCACATGTCGATACTCGCGTCGTAGCTCGTCGCGCCAAGCAGCAGCTCTGGAGGACGGTACCAGAGCGTCACGACCTTGTTCGTGAAGAGCTGGTCACCTCGGATCGAGCGCGCGAGCCCGAAGTCTGCCACCTTGAGCAGAAAGTTCTTGGTCAGCAGCAAGTTGGAGCACTTGATATCACTAGAACGAGACAACCAACGCCATTAAAACAACGTGCTGCAATCCTCTGGACATAGTTTTGATCGGCAACGAACCGGTGGATGATGTCGAGCGAGTGCATGTGGTGCATGACCTCGAGAAGCTGGCGCATGATGCTCTTGATTTCAATGTCCTTGAACGAGTATTGGCGGTCGATGAGACCCGTGAGGTCGTGCTCAACGTACTCGAGCACCAGGTAAATGGACCCCTGGCAGTACTCGAGCGAGTCTTCCTTGTCCTTGTCCGTGAACTCGGCTACAATAAATATTGTCAAAGCACCAATTAAAAACCATGCGCCGAGGAGAATAAACACCATAGAAAAATGACTCACAGTCGTCGTCGTCATTCTCAGTGGACACGACGACCTCCTTGAGCTCTACGAGGTTGCGGTGGTTCAGACACTTGAGCACTTTGATCTCGCGGATGGTCGTCACGGGCAGCTACAATAACAAATTCGGCCGGTACACGTCAAAATTCCATACAAGAAGACCCCTTCAACTGCGGATACGTACGCCCTGGACTTCATTGAGACTACGAATCTTCTTGATCGCTACGACCTCGCCCGTCTCCTTGTTTTTGGCCATATACACTTGGCTGGGAACAGCAGAATGAAAAATGGACCGCGCCCGTTAGTTGTCGTTCGGAGGCAGTTTGTGACCGCAATTCTCCATGAATGCAGCGCAAATTCATGCGCATTTGATGCGAAGGATATAGCGTACCCATAGGTGCCAGCGCCGATGCACTCGAGCTTCTCGTACGCGTCCACGCCGCGCGTCCCCCACTGGTGCTTGGGCAGATGCAGGCTCATGGTGGCGCTTTTAGTTTGCGAGTTGCCTGGAGTCCACGCAGGTTCCACTTAGGTTAACCTCCGCATCTACTGTTTTTGGATCGCTAAGTACGATTGCCTTCAATTAAGTACGATCCTGATGATGCTCGACGTCAGGGATTACCAAGGACCTTCCTTACGAGAGGAACGAAGCCGAGCAAGATGAGCTTCTTGCGACGTGCGCTGGTGTCCGTGGAGGCGGCCATCCTGAGCTCTAAACAATGTATGTTGTTTAATCGATAACGCTTGCGTCATTAGAGGCCTGCAGTTGCTGTAGGGATGCTGACGATGCGCTTTCTGTGGTGATGGTGAATGATCTTGTGTAGCTGTTGGCCTCAAGCTCAACTTGCCAGCCGAGAAGGATCTGTTCCTGTTTGACAGCCGCGCTGCTGCATCCAAGTGGATCCTATCTACGGACCGATCTATCGGAGGTACGTTCAATTGTGTATTGATTCTGGTGTGGATATGCAAGATACTCATTGCAGAATCACTACAGGTCTGTCGGAGGCGCGATGGGGATTCTACGACCCAGAGTCGAAGGCTGAGGACCTTAGCGAAGAGAATGCTCGACACACAACCAAGGTCAAGGAGGAAGACGGCGTGGCATCGGCTGTGTTCAATGGCCGATTAAGTCTCGCGTGCCAACCGACGGAGGCGGGCATCGTGCGCAGCGGCTACTGCGCCGTGCGTGGCACGCTCCCACGCGACCAGTTACTGCATGGCTTCGAAGGCATCACCATGCGCATCAAGACCGACGGACGCGAGTACGATCCACACACTATTTCATTGTCGTTGTTGTCTTCCGGGGTTGTTGCTCACCGAATGAGTGTTGTTGCGGTAGATACCGACTGAACGCACAAATGGACGGGTGGAATCCACTCAACTTGTACATGGTGAGCAGCACCAAAGAAGCACGCGCTACATTGATCATGCGCAGTGTTCTTACGCCAGTTGATTGATGCGTAGGGTTTCATCCGTACGCCTCCGAACGAGTGGGTCGACGTTGAGCTGCCGTTCCGCGACTTCATGCTGACGGCCAAGGGCTACTACAAATTCAACGACTCGACGCCACTGGACCCAGCCAACCTGCGCAGCGTACGCCTCTCTGCTGATAAGGTTTCGGTCCTAGCAGTTCTGACATTGTATGCGTACGCATGGTAGATCGGTATCGCTATCGCCGACCAGAAAGAAGGCGACTTCGAGTTCCGTATCCAGTGGATCAAGGCCATCGCCAAGGTGGAATCCAGAGACGTGCGAGACGAAGACCTGCCCGACCTGTGAGTACCCCCTTGCTTGCAGTCCTTCCTCATTAGGATCCTGTTCTAACATGCTGCCTACACGTTTCAGGGACAGCAAGCAGAAGCGTCACGCGAGCTACACGAAACCCAAGGACATCGCGATCTGATCGCATCCCCTGAACGTAAATGTGAATACAGAGACAACTACGCAGTACACGAATTCTACTTGTATTACTACCTAGTGCGCTTTTACACTTCATCCTCACGCAGCAGCATGTTGGGGATGCCGTCCAAGACCGGGAACTCACGGCCCGACTCAGGGCACACGAGGTTGCCCTTCTTCACGTGCACGTCCATGAGCGCGTGGTGCACTTTCCGCAGCAGCTCCTCGTCGTTCGCGTGCTGTTCCGCATTGTACTGCTTTGGTAGTCCTTCCGCGACGTTCAGCGCCTTGGCGCCAGCGAGAAAGGCCGGCCAGTCGATCTTGGCGAGCATCTTGCGGATGAAGTCGGCGTTGAACTCCGACTCGGCGACCTGGACTTCGGTCGCCTCGATACGCAGTGGGAAGCCGTTCTCGACGCCCTTCTTGTTGCACACAAGCATGTTGTGGGTGATGAGACGCATGGTGGAAGCTTCTTCTAGACAGCGGCGTGGTGATGAACAGGCAAGTGATGACCTTGATGGCTTGACCTTTTTGCTTTGAGCAGCTCATTTTGGTTGGCTGCTTGACCGGTGCTCGTCACATAATGTGCACCACATAATTTTGGGAACCCTGAATTTGTGTAAATATGGTGTGTAGTTGGGTTGAAGTGGACTGAGTTCTGAGCTGCTCAAAATGGAAGAGCGCCACACTCCGAGAAGCTTCACGACACAGCCAAGACTCAAGACGCAAGCCATGAGACGAGCACAAAGTTCATATCGTATTGACAAGATAAATTATATTGATCGCTCACACCATTCACAGTCGCTCCCCGTAACTTGGGGGCAACGCCACTTGCTGGGCTTCACAACCCATTTCACGCCAGCGACAAGATGTAGTACACGACCATGAGGAACATCAAGCACATCATGCCGCCAACGACTGCAAACACCATACGCCGCTGATTACGCTGCTCCATTTCTCGCATGTGTTCCTTGAAATAGGGAATCGGGCCGATCTCCAGGTCTGGGCGAACTCTGTAGAGCTCTTCCTTCTCTTCGAACGTGAGGCGCCTATCAAATACAATCAACGCGTTACATCACTGCCAGGGTGCATGAGGCAGTGAAGTAGCGACTCACCTTGGGTATTCACTTGAGGCTGTGAGGCGGCGGTCCTCCGTCGTGAGCTTATGCAGATCTTCGTGATGGATTGCGAACTCAACCGACGCACTCTTGCGGAGAGGCTTCTCCGTGAGCGCTTTATTCGAGCTGACGCGCAGAATGGAGTGCCTCCGTCTCTGTTCCTTGGGTGGAGCAGGTGATCCATTCACGACGTAGAATGCCGACGCTGACGTCGCGCTGGCAGTCATGGACTGCGCCCTCGCGAGCAGCCTCGTGAACTTGTGGGTCTGCTTGCGATCCACAAACGCATGGAGAATCTTCACCGCCGGACTTTCTCCACTGGCGCTGCCACTGTCGTCGCTCGATGTGTTCTCGTCGCTCGGACACGCTGCTTCAAGTGGTGGAGTGTTGGACGTGGATGTGCTCTGATAGGACCAAGGATACACGCGATCTCGATGGTCGGTCTGATACGGAGACGATGTGCCGGATGAAGTCGGCGATCGGCAGCCCGTCGAAGCCGAAGGAGGAGCGGCCAGCAAGTACGCGCGTTCGTCGGGAACTTTCTTGGATACCGCTGAAGACATGTGAGTCGAAGCTGGCGCGACCACCCGCAGCGGTTGGTGGCGGGGACTGTCTCCATGCGTGATAGCCACGAGCGGCGGCTCTCGCAGCGGCGCGAGCGTGTGCGTCTGGATGAGTGCCATGGGCTGGTGCTTCGCCGGTGAATCTGAAGCTCTGACACGTGAATCCGACGCGTCGCGACGCAGCTGCTGGCGTTCCATCCACGCGCCGTCGGGCGAAGCTTCTCCGTCACGAAGAACAGTCCGCTGCCATCACTCACTCACTGGCACCGTCTCGGTCGCTTGACTGTCAGTAGGTACCGACGAATTGATCTCTTCATTCCGACCCTTTGGTGAGCCAACGAAATCGCGGCGATCGTCGATGAATCCTACCCTCTTTTAGCAACTGGCGAGCCGTTTGATGATTCACTTTCTGGGACATTTGCTCCAGAAGTCGGGAAAGTTGGAGGTTCTTCAACTTGCAACTCGCAATCGCAAAAGCTGAGGTGGACAGTTGAGGATTAGGGCTGGCGGATCCGCTCAATCGAAGAGATAAATACTGATTTAGCGTAAATGTTCCTAACAGCGTTTCGTGTCACGAATTTCGGTTAGGTTCTTTTCTGGAAGCGCCACTGGTTGCTGGCATCGCTTCGTGCACCAACAGCTCAAGACGGCAATTGCGATTGACGCGCAGGTGAAAATGGACCAGTTCGACGACACGACCTCCAAGGGCAACGCCCTGCTCGACGAAGGAGTGAAGAAGAGCAAGAACCACCGCAAGGACAAGCCATGGGACACGGACGATATCGACCACTGGAAGATCGACGAGTGGCAGGATGAGTACGAGGACGAGAAGACGCCCGGCAAGAAGCTGGCCATGCCGTCGCTGCTCGAAGAGAGCTCATTCGCGACGCTGTTCCCAAAGTACCGTGAAAAGTACCTCCGTGAGGTGTGGCCAATCGTGACCAAGACGCTTGATGCGCACAAGATCGCGTGTGAGCTCAACTTGGTCGAGGGCAGTATGACCGTGCGTACGACCCGCAAGACCACGGACCCGTACATCGTGCTCAAGGCGCGTGACCTGATCAAGCTGCTGGCGCGTAGTATCCCAGTGAATCAGGCGGTCAAGATTATGCAGGACGACATGCAGTGCGACATCATCAAGATCGGTGGTCTCGTGCGCAACAAGGAACGATTCGTGAAGCGACGACAGCGTCTCGTAGGCCCAGACGGCGCCACGCTCAAGGCGATTGAACTGCTCACCAACTGCTACGTGCTCGTGCAGGGTAACACTGTGTCGGCGATGGGCACGTACCAGGGCCTGCGAAATGTGCGCAAGATTGTCGAGGACTGCTTCGCGAACATCCACCCGATCTACAACGTCAAGCGTCTGATGATCAAGCGTGAGCTTGCCAAGGACCCGAACCTTTCCGGCGAAAACTGGGAGCGTTTCCTGCCACAGTTCAAGAAGAAGAACATCCAGACGAAGAAGCCAAAGCAGGTCCGCGAGAAGCGCGAGTACACGCCGTTCCCACCAGCGCAGACACCAAGCAAAATCGACAAGGAGATTGAGAGCGGTGAGTTTTTCATGAAGGAGCACGAGCGCAAGGCGCTTAAGAACCAGAAGAAGGCCGAGCAGCGCACGGAGGAGACACAGAAGAAGAAGGCTGCGAACCAGGCACAGTTCGTCGCACCAAGCGAGAAGGAGACCTCCAAAAAGCGAAAGGCGGAGCAGGCCGACAAGAAGAATGGCGCGTCCGTCCAGGAGCTCAAGAACAAGTTCCTGAGCCAGAAGGTTCGTGGTTTAGCTTATCTTTGGTTCCCGATTTGCTTGATACTATTGATGATCTTGCTGCTTTCCCACAGACCGAGAAGAAGACGATCAATGGCGCTGCCTCTGTGGACGACTACCTGGCCGTTCCAATGGCCAAGAAGCAGAAGAAGTCCGACTAGAGAATGCCGTAAGATACTGTAAATGCCTTCCATTTTGTGAATCACATCCGTCGCTGTAGCGCTCGTAGTGCACATCGACGCCGTGGTCAACATTGGCTTTTTGCGTTGCCTTTCTCATCTCATCAAATGCACTGAGATGTGTTATCACGAGCGGTTCACTATTTTCGAGAAAGGACAGTGAACCGCGGTTCACACGATGAACCCTGAACCGTATCTTTGGGAGTTGTCGCGTGTCATTTCATAGGAAACTTTCCACACACTACGACCGTGGCCTTTCATGATCCGGTTGCGTGAAGAGCTACTTCTATTAGTATGCACGCCCGCAACCTTAGCGATGCCCACACTTCAACGTCGCTGTCCGCAACGCCGGACACGATGAGCCGCCACCCAAACGGATCTGATGCAATGGCCGATCCCATGGCAGCGTGCGAGCTCGAGTTTATGGATCTCGTGGGCGTCATGGACGAGATGGAGCAGACCGACGAGCTCAATAACCAGCGAGATACGAACGATGAGACCCTGATACTGGAGAACCAGGAGACCAGCGATGCGTGCTTCGTGGTCGCGCTGTTCTGCGATGGCTTCGTGTGCCGCCACTGGACCAGCAAGAGTGGCTGGGTCGAGGGCTTCGCGCAGTCGTACGACGCGACGTCCAGGTACGAAACGACACAGCAGTTGCTCCATTTTTGGCTCGTATCTTTTATCAGGAAGACAGGCGAAGATTCGCTAACGAACATGGAGCGATTGTGTCTACACAGATACTTCCTCGAATGTCTGGAGAAGGAGCGATTACCCGACGGGCTCCACGAACTGGTGCGTGGCCGTGTACTTTATGAATGCTTTTTATGGTTGCTGCGTCTTAGAAACCGCTGGATTCATGGCAGTTGGAGCAGAATGACGGCAAGCATGAGCTCCTGGCGGAGCTGTGGGATCTGCGCAGCCACTCGACCGCTCTGTGTCCGCTCACATCAGCAGATCTACCGCGTTCCGCGCCAAGACACCTTGACGGCGCGAGTGTCCACGTACGGCACTTAGTGCTTCGGACACACGAGCAGCTCATACAGACGGAATCAGCGAATACAAAGCAGCAGCAGCACCAACACGAACTCAGTAGCCTTCATCCAGCCAGCGATCAATTCCCTCAGCTGAGTAACGCCGAATTGGAAGCACTCACTAACGATGAACTCGCCAGCTTAGCGCTGGGACCGGAGACCGACCTGCTTCAAGTTGAAGCGGACCTGGATCTTCTGGATCGAGTCGATGCAAGTGATGACGGCAACGGCTTTGAGTTGCTGTCGGCTGACGCAGTATCACCCCCGATACACAACGGACGAAGTCCAGTGGATATACTGCTGGATGATGGAGCTCTCTACGACGATGGCCATGACTTCGACGACTTGATCACTCCCAAGGCGAACGGCATCGGGAACAATGACACATACGAGCGGATATCTCAAGGCTCAGCCATGGCATCACCCACACCATTTCTATCACCCACCGATACAAAAGCCAAGCGACCGCTGCCTGACCGCAAAGGTGAGTTCACTTTCCAATTTCTTCTATCGCTGGCAACCGAGCAATCTCACATATCTGTCTACTTGTCGAATTCTTCAGTGGGTTCTCCTGAGAGCGGATTCCTCTCACCCGAGTGGATACACAAAGATTCCGCCCCAGACACGAACAAATTCGATTTTCTCGAGGAATCGGACTGGATGTTGAACAGCCCTACGACGCGATCAGTGGAGGTATGAACCCGAGTTGAACAGCTATGATGGCTCTTGTAGTAACGCCACTGTGTTCGTAGGGCTATGACCATGGAGAGGCTGCTATCAAGCAAGAGTCTTCAGTAGCTGACGGCTACTTCGCCACCAAACAGAAGACGCCGAAGAAGCCAAAGAAGCCGAAAGCACGTGTCTCGTCGACCCTTGAGATCGAAGAAAAGTTCCTCAGCAGCCCGGCTTCGTCGCCAATCCAGCTCACTCTCTCTCGCGACAATTTCGATTGGACCGATCAGTTGAAAACACCGACCGCCAAGCCAAAAAAGCCCAAGAAAAAGTCGAAAAAGCACGTAAAGCCAGCCATCAATAGCGACGTGCCACTGCCCGCGACGCATTTTTTTCTCTCGCGAATACACGGCAAGCGCACACGCCACTATACGATCGACCAGATCGACTCGACGTCGCCCCCGTGGATGATGGCAAGACACATGGGCGGCTTCTTTCAGGCGGCTCTCGTGTTTGAACGACGTCATGCCCAATTCCTTCAGGTATGTGCACGTGTGCAAATGGAAATGGACTGGCAAAACTAGCCTCTGATTGAGCATCCCAGGTCAATGTCGAGCGGATCATGACGGCCAACCACATGCCGGTGGAACCAACGAAGGTACGATTCTGTGTGTCCCTCCATTGAAAAATCACCTTGTGACGGTGTCCAATGATGTAGATTGCAGCAGGTAGCATGCACTACTTGGCAATGCAACTGAAGCCAATGGCTCGACCAGACCAAGTAATTGCAGCCGCCCACTTGAAGAAACCCTCAGAGGTCCCTCCGTCGCCCAAGCTCAGGCACATCAGTCCGCAACCGGCTAGCGGCAAGCTCTCAGGGCTCCGGTCCCCAACTGCCGTCGCGTCGGTAGCGTCGCCTCGAGGCTTCAGAAACCGAGCGAGATCCCCTCAGTCGCCACGGTCTCCGATACTTGAAGCCGCGTACTTGGCCTTCGACGAAAGAAAAGCGGCCTCTCCTCCGTCGTCCTTACCGCCATTCTCGCCGTTTCGACCAGGAGTTCGATCCCACATGAGCTGGTGTGACGCCGACATCCTCGACCGCGACGAACACGCCTACGAGTATTGAGACTCTCGTCTGTATTGTATATTTAAGCTCCCGCCGCTCGAGAAGCTCCACCGCACGCCTGTCTCATTGGTTCTCCTCCTTGGCGATGTGGGCGTACAGCCCTTCGCACGCGTCCTCGAGCAAGTCCAGCACGTGGTCGAAGCCGCCTTCGTACCACGGATCCGGCACGCGCGTCGCGTCCGTGAACTTGGTACAATACGCGCACATCATCGTCATCTACTCCCACCCACAAACTATCATCAGTACCATACATATCACAGCTACTCTACCACCACCACCGCCATATCTACACGACCGCAAATATACAATAACCATCGTTCTACTACTCCTATCGAACGGCACATCCCTGCTTTACCTTTTGCTTGGCCAGCTCACGGAGTGGCTTGCCGCCCCAGTACTCGGCGGCCTCGAGGACAGCCGTACGGTTCTTGTCCTCCATAACAATGATGTGGTCGAACTCCTGGATATCCTCCTTCGTGAGTGTGCGCGCACGCGACGTGAGCTTGTAGCCGCGCTTCTTGGCTTCCTTGGTCATGCGCGCGTCCGACGCCTCGCCCGTGTGGAAGGACCATCCGCCTTCTTTGTACCAACCGCCAGCGCCGCCGCCTGTACCACACGACTCAATGCGGAACGCAGACGCACGCGCGCCAGCCTCACGCTCCACGATGGCCTTGAAGACGCCTTCGCCCGTAGGGCTGCGACAGATATTGCCCAGACACACGAACAGCACGCTCGCCATCTTCACAGATCGAGAATGGCGTCCGTCAGTCGACTCACTCGTCATTCGAATCGAAGCTTTGATTGCCACTAAGTACGCGCGTACTTATGAGCAGCTACGGCAATTCAAAGTCACAGCATAGCACAGCAACGATGGCGATGATGCCGGATCTGCGGACGTCATGGGCGATTGCCGACGAGAGCAAGACGCAGCCGCCAGTGCGAGTGGAACAGAGACCCTTATTGGATGCACACATCGTCGCGGTGGAGCTGTCGCTGAATGCGTTGCCGTGGCGACTGGAGAAAGGACGCGGGGTTGACACAGAGGACGATGATACCACGCGGTCGTGTGAACTCGTGCTTGCGTTCGAGTCGCACCCACTGCAGTGCAAGACGCTGCAGCTGCAGATCTCGAGCTCTGCGCGCCACATTGAGCTCCACGTCGAAGGGATTCGCCGCAGTTTGCTGGGCGAAGACGAGAAAAGCGACGTGTACTTTGGCACGTTTCGAGGCAAGAAGGCAGCGGCAGCTGCTCATCCGCCGCCAGCAGCGGGTGCTACGCAGTATTTCGACGTGGTCGAAGAGTTCAAGCAGGCGACGCGCGACCACGACGTGCTCAAGTGTATCCACAAGCTGCGCATCAATTTCGTCTCGCTTACGGGCGACAAGAGCGCATTGGAATTGACTAATTTCCAGTGTCTGTACATCGCGACGGCGGAGCCAGCTCCAGGCCTGAGTGGTTTGCCCACTGCTAGTGAAAGGTATGGTGTATATGCTCCTATTACTGTATTATTTAGCTACTCATATTGACGGCTCTGTGTGTGGTTGTAGTGCGATGCCTTCGCAGTCAGACGTCATGGGTATGATGGCCGGTCTGTCCGTTGCTGGCGACGGCGTGAACCCGCAATTGCTGTTGCAAAAGGTGCAGCAAATGCTTGAGCGAGAGGTCGAAGCCAAGATCACGCGTGCGCTGGACGCCAAGTTGTCGGTGTTGGTGCAGCGGCTTTCGTTTTCCGAGCAAATGCTGTTGCAGGTCCAGCAGAAGACGACGGCCAAGGACTCGCTGCTGGAAAGCCGACTCAACACGCTGCAGCAGCAAGTTTCTGAGCTGAGGAGCCAAGTCGTGAAGCAGCCAGACGACGAGTCACCGGACCCAGGAGCTTCCGAGCAGCCGGAAGCCGAGATCCAGGAGCCCGTAGCGGCTGTCAAACAGGCCGAGGCTGAAGCGGAATAGATTGTGAATCATGAGCTCGGAGTGTGTTGCCGTGATGAGACCGCAGACGCTGAGCCTCGTCGTCGAATTGGATCCTGTGCGAGTGACTGCTGCCAACGCATGCACAGTACGTTTTTGTACCGGGGCGTCTCGAACAGATCGTTGTAATTTTCAAACGACGTCGTGGCGGGGAAGATCCGCTTGAAGTGGCCACGCCTCGCATGCTCTTCCTCTAGCTCCTTGACGATCCGCAGATCATTCTCATCCATTTCCAGGCCGATTGTCTTGGTTTTGACAAGATCTTGGATCGATTTCTTGGCTTTGTCGACTGCTGATGTCGATTTTTTCCGGTTATTGTTCATGCCCAGCAACCGGTCTTTCTTGTCGCTTTCGCTTTGCTCGGCGGCGGCCGCAGTATCTTGGAACGGCACGCCGATCAATTGGAAGACGTCGCTCACCAGCATGGTCTTGATGCGCTTGTCCATCGGTGAAGAGCTACTCAACGACGGGAACACGTTCACCTCCAGCAGCCACGGCTTGAGCTCGTCGCCCTCCAGTAAGATGTCGAAACCGTACAGTTCAAAGCCGTTACTACCGAACAGACTATTTGTCGTGGGCGTCAGCATCAAGATCTTGCTTTCGACGGCGATGAACGTTTTGACGATCAGATCCTCCAGCGCCTGATGGTAACCCAGTAACTCCTTCGCCTTGCCATGGTCTTCCAGGTACTTGTAGAAGGCCTTGAGGCTCCATTTACTGCTCGCAAACGAGTCTTCTTCGTCGGAATCGTCTTGATTTGCCAGGAACGCCGCCTCGTTCTTCTTGTTGACGCTGTAGTTTGTAAGGTGTCCGAATTGGTTTTCCAAACCAGCTTTGCTAGTCGAGTACTTCTCCGTACAGAACCGCACGAGCCCGTCATCATAGAGATAAACACGCAGCGGATCGTACGACGTCACGAGCACGTAGATCCGCAAGTCAAACTTGAGCTCGTTGATCAAGAACGGGTTCGCCACGTACCGCTACAGTAGAAACACCGACGTCAGACTCGAAGTACCAACAAGGAAAAACAAACTGCGACACGACGAGTGCACATACCTGAGCCACGTATGCCTTTTTCTTGGTCAGCTTTGGAGCTGGCGTCGTCGCCGCCGTCACGATCTTGATACCGCGGCCACACGATAGATTCGGAGGCTTGAGGATCCAAAGAACGTGAGGGTTGGCAGCGTACTGCGCAAAGAATTGCTGCTTTTCATAGTCGTTGGCAGTC
The DNA here is from genome assembly GCA_023337545.1 of Pythium coloratum. Taxonomy (NCBI): domain Eukaryota; phylum Oomycota; class Peronosporomycetes; order Pythiales; family Pythiaceae; genus Pythium; species Pythium coloratum. The sequence continues at coordinate 34,705 of JAADXE010000148.1, forward strand.
AAGTACGTCTCTGGTATGATTCCTCGGTACGCTATCGCGTGCTTCTTGCGGAGTCTCAACAGGTTCGCACACAGACGGTCTTTACGACCGAGTTCGAAGCTCCCGGGGAAGTGGTTCACCTTCTGGTGGGGCAGTAGAGCTGCGAACTCAGCCGTTTTGAGGTGGTGGCCCCAGAAAATGTTCCAGTTCGAGTTGCTGGAGGATGTGATCTTGGTCACATTTGCGGATTTGAACACTTGACGCATGGCGTTGTACATGTATCGCTTGACGAACGAGTAGCCGATGCGAACGCCCGAGCCTTTCGCTTGGATCGTACGGACTGAGACGTCAAAACGAGTGAGCTGTTTAGCTGACCAGGACAATAAGAAATGGATCTTCACACCTTCATAGCCAGGAGGGCAGTCACGTTCTAGTTGCACGGACGGCGGGTATGGAAAGAAGAGCACGGGTCGAGTGGAGGCGTCGAGCTTCGAGTAGAGCACGTAAAACACCCGAGGGGCCACGGCGTCGCCGTTGCCTGGCTCAGTGTTAGCGTCGGCAATCGAGCTCACAGTCTCCTCGGGCTTGATGAGCAACTCCATTTCTACCCTGGATGATCGGTACGCTGCTGAGGAGCGCGTGGGGCATCACAGCTCATCTTACAATAGCTTCTCTGCCAAGCTGCTGGCGGTTCGTCACCAGCGCGACTGCACTGAGTTCATAAATGTGATTGGCTAGAAAGAATGAATAACGTATTTGGATTGGCTGATAGATTTTATATAGTGCTGTGATTGGTCAAAATGTAGCCAAGAACTTCAACATCATCGCTTTGAGTGTCAACTCTTGAAATTCTAAATAAAGGAGACCATGGCTGACGCGGCCACCGACCTGACTCGCTCTTCTCGACACCAACACCACGCCACCAAATCCACATACGTCCGTGACTAACAATCAAGCGCGTCGCACGAGGAAGTGTGTCTCTCTACTATGGAGATCGTGAGCAACAAGCTCAGCCTCACGGCGGTCTCCACAGCGCCGTCGTCACCGTCAGCGAGCTCGCGTCATTTGGAAAGAAAGGCGACGTTCTCCTCGTCCCAGCGGCGGTGGAATGGCGGAACAAACAGCCAGCGCTCGAGCCATGGCCGCAGGGAGTCGCTCACGGGCAGCTCACTCATGTCGCTGAAGGCCTACTACCGGAAATTGCGCACGTTCAAGGGCACGATCAAGGCGCTGATCAGTTTCCGACGCATGCCCACATTTGCGAATCGCGCATCTCTGTCTGGTGCTTCTAGAGCTGCTCTTCCTCAGCATGCGGAAGACTCCAGCGTCGCAGCAGTGGAAGGTAGTGCTTCAAAGGCCGTAGCAAAGCTCGCGGATGACGAGACCTCGCTGCAGACTGTGCAGCACCAAGTCAAAGAACTCGTCGACAAAGGGTACGTCTACTCTGTATGCTTGGTCGATCAAATTTAATCCTAAGTGTATAGCGTGGACTGCTGAAGCCATGTCGTAACGGAGTTGAATCCAGCCGATAAAGACGACGTGACGTACCGTATGCAGGGCAATCTTGAGCACTACACAGAGGTATCTATCTACCCAGTCAATCGGCTTTGATTTCTGCTGCGAAGTTCTGATGGGGCTCATTTGACTAGGAAAATCTCCGCAAGAGAATAAAGCTGCAGGAACACCCACACATGGTCGCACTCACGCAACGGCTTTGGCTGGCGGCCAACCACGAAGAGGAGGCGCAGTTGAGCTTTGGCGAGTACGAGGCGTACATGCTACGGCTGCATCGGCTCATTCTGCCAGAGTTCGACTTGACTCAGTCCAAAGAGCTCATCAAGGACGACTGGGTGCGCGACACGAATGGCAGTGACCACTTGGACTACCGCTTCTTCCACTTCTCCATGTTTGAACTTGTTGGTACGTGTCTCTTTTGAATCTGCCACTCTTAGTTGATGGAAACTGACGGCATATGTGATGATAGATCTGTGGACTGATACGGTGGATGCTGAGGACGTGAGTGGCCATTGAGCAGCTTCTTGGTGATGAAAGGGCATTCCTGACCTGGGATTTCACGTGTTGTTGTAGTACATCTCGCTGCTCTATTGTATCATGCACTGCCTGACGTTCAAGTGGAACGATCGCCACATTCTCAAGGATCTGAATGGTGAGACTAGGTTGATTGAGTCGTATGCTAGTAGTTCTGTTGCTGATTCAAGCTGACGTTCCGTATACGGCTAGATGTGAACCCTGTGGACATCCAGGAGGTGTCAAAAACGATGACAAAGGAGGAAATCGAGCGAGATCTCGCGCAGGAAGTGAACAGCGAGTCGGCGCAAATGTATCGTGATCGAATCGCTTGTGAGGACGACGACTTCGCTGCGACGGAAGAAAACGATGGGACGTCGGGCCAGCAGAGTGGCCAGAGTGGTCAGAGTGAGACCCAAGCTGGAACTACGACTCCACTGGAAAATAACGCGAAGGGCAACACAGAGAACGAAAATGCAGCATCCAAAGTGGCTCTGCAACGTAAGCCATCCGCTTCACGTAACGCCAGTTCGGCATCTGACAAGCGAGCAACGGTGACACGTACAGCATCGTCGCCATCAAAAGCAGGCAACGACCGCAAGACTACCAGTACGCTAATGTTATGGTCTGGTTATGCTTCCTAAGAGTCACTGACGTCGGTTAATGTTGAAGCTGGAAGACTCACACCACGGTTCAGCACAAACGAAGGTGACGCAGCACACTCTGGCGGGACTGGGATACTGACTGGCGTTGAAGGAGAGGCAGGGCAGCTTGCCACTCAAGGCCACGACCCCAATGACGCCACAACGGCGTTATCTGGTCGACTGTCGCCACGAGTTCCGTCAGGTCGTCTGTCTGGTACGGGCACAGGTACTCATGCGGAAGGCTTGGGATCAGAATTTAACATGCAAGGACGGCAACAAGGATCCGGATACGGTGCTCGCGGAGGCAGCATGCAAAACGGACCGCGTATCATCTACTCGTCCGGGTCAGGCAATCAGTACGGAGCTGGAGCTGACGGAGGGAATACACCTATCAGTATCACGTCTCTCGGCGGCGGAAGCGAGTTCATCAACATGGTCTCCAAGCCAGGCGTCGTCCGCAAAGCTTCGATGATGGGGAGTGGCGGCTCCAGCTTCCGCCAGGGTGATGGAAGTATCGGAAACGCGGTGTTTGGCCTGGGTCTTCAAGCTGGACAGAGTGCTATCGCTGCCGGATTTGCCCACCACATCGTGCAAGAAGGCGACAGCTTAAATATGCCAGGATACGCAAGCGGAGGCTCATATCCATTTCCAGGACAGTCTCTGAATACCTCCCCACGTGCGCCGCATCCTCCCCACGCAAACGGTAAAGAAAGCGAGCCAAGACATGGATCAAGGGTGACTGGAGAGCAGATACGCTCGCCGCCAATCGTGTATGGAGGAGGATACGGCAACTCGTCTCCCCGCGTACGATCAGCAAAGTCCCAGGCGCAAATCTCCAACCCAGCAGCTCCACAGTTGAACGTATCAAGCGGGATAGCTGTCGGTGGAAACGCAGTAGCCGTCACAGGTGCAAGTGTTGCACCGCTGACGGCAGCAGTACCCATAGACATGGGGGACGGCAACTCGCTGCTGGTCGCGCGTATGCAGAACACTCGGCAAAGTATCCTCTCACGGCCAGCGACTTCGTCTCCTTCGCAAAGGAATCTCGCTGTCAATACCTACCAAAGTGAATCACTGGCCGACTCTCTACAAACGCGAGCGTACCAAGAAACGTCCCTGAAGCTGGGGCGGCCACTATCGCGTGCGAGTCGAGTGTACCAGCAGCGGGTCTCCCAGTCCCTCGTCCAAGACTTGGCGGCCTCCACACTCGGTGCACAAGGCCACTTTGCCAGTGGGTTGAGCACCCACACTCGACCGTCTACGATGCGAACGGCCAGTGTGAACCACCAGTCGTTTGCTGACTCAGTCGTGGGCAAGTCCAAGCTCTCGTTCGACGCCTCACCCATTCGGTCTCCGAACCAACGAGTGTCCATGACCGTCGGCAACGTAGGCCGAATACCAGTCAGTCCACGGAAAACCACAGGCGGAGGACTACGACTAGGACTCAGTCTAGGTATTTCGTCGCCTCCTGCACGTCTGGAACTCCACACGCATTCGCTGTCGCCCCGCAAGTAGAAAACACTCCGTCCTCGTCCCCAACAGTATCTGCACCCATGTCACTTTGCCGTGTTCATGTCACTTTACCAAGGCTTCGTACCCATTTCTTCAAAACCTGTCAATACCAATCAGATCAGTGTATCGTATTAGTCGGGTTTAGAGCTCTCTTCCATTTCATTGGTCAAAATCAACGGCAGAGGGCCATCGCAAGCAGCTCATTTTTGTCGAAGAGCTCCACACGAGAACGGAAAATGGGGCTCTTGGGATCGCCGGAAACGCACGCGCGCGGCGTCGAGTGGTGGAATGAACGCTTCGGCACCACGCCTGATGACCGCGTGAACTTCTCCGTGGTGTTCTTTCCTGCATTCGTCAAGTCCTGTCGCCAGGAGATGCCCACTAGTGACGCGCTGTCCATGGAAGAGCTACGCGTCGTGGCCAAGTACTGCGTCGCCGACTCGGCCTGGCAACACGACACCATCTCACGCACAGAGGTATGCTTCTTCTCTCTCTCTCTCTATTCCCTAGTAGTGTCCGTACTAATTCGTTGCGCTTTTGTGGTATGAACTCCGTAGTTTCTGCATTTCGTGGCTCGCTTTGGACCCCTGGAGTCGAGTGTCCAGCGCATGCTCGAGTCGCTGACAGTGCATCGCGAATTGGTGACGTGGTTCCACGGCACGATCACGCGTGCCGAGGCCGAGAAGGCGCTTCTATCGTCGTCGATGGAGGATGGCGCCTTTCTCGTGCGATTCAGCGAGTCGCAGCCCACAAGGTTCTGCTTGTCGTACGTGAAGATCCACTCGTCTGGACCGCACATGGGTCGGCGCGAGCTGCGGAACGTTCTAATCGAGAACATTGGATCGGTGCGTTTGCTGTATCGCTTTGACTGGCCAGTAGACTATGGCTGTACGTACTGACATTGGTGTCCACAATTGTGTAGAGTGGTTTCGTGCTCACTGACACCAGAAACAAGGCGTACCCTTCGATTCGAGGCTTCATCCAGCGCAGCGCCTCCCGGCTCAAGCACGGCGTACGTATTCATAACTTTTTTCAACTATCTGTCATCTACTATAATGGCTCACGTTAAAGCGTGTTTTGTTCACTGGATCTAGATTGCGTCTCCGTTTGCGCGCCGTTGTAACTCGGAGCTCGCGGCCGTGCGGGCGCGTCAGGACCGCGCGAGCAACTCGTACACGTCGTTCTCCACCGAGTCTCTGGATCCGTCGCCCTCGTCGCCGTCGTCACCGTCCTTCCGGACTCAGAGGCTACCAGCGTCGCTGCTGTTCTCCAAGACACCGCCGTTGGGACCGCGTGTGGCACCGACCCAGACTAACAACCAGGAAGACCACGATGACAACTACGGTGGCTTTGCGATGGATTCTCTATTGCCACCACCGCTGGCGCTGAAGACCACTACCAGTGTACCCAACGGGGTCAGCAGCCACGCGAAACTTGACGATTACGGTTCGTTCTCAGCGGCCACGATGATGTCTCGCGAGCGCTCACCACCTGGGTCTCCAGTTCGCACGGGAGTCCGAAAAATCCCATTCATCACGCCTCCTCAGGGTTCAGATTACGGTGACTTTTCGGCCTTCACAGCCTCCATCACAAGCTTCAGTCGCGTATCGTCTTCGCCGCCACGACGCCCAAATTTCGACGACGTAGCCACGACCACCACCACCACCACCACCACCGCCAACAACAACAGCAGTAACAACAATGCGGACGAGTACGCCAGCTTCGAGTCGTTCGCGCCATCGATTTCCCGGCCTGTTGCTCAACCGCCAGCAGTTGTGTCTCCAGCGTCCATCGAAGATACCTACGGCGCGTTCGATGCGTTCAACCTCCACAGCTCGTCGCCTCCGGCTCGTGATCCAAAATTACCAACTCCTGTGGTTGAAGCCGACAGAGAAGGCGACTACGGCAGCTTTGCGAATCTGACTTCGTCGCCCGTGAGGAAACCAATGGCAGCAGCATGTCCGGTGTCGCAGCCGACACCCGCTCCGGAGGACACGTACGGCGCGTTCACAATGTCTCCGACCCTAGTTGACCAAGCACATGCGCTACTAGTGGACGCGCTAGGCCCTCCGCCGCTGTCGCTGAACCCAGTTGAGGCTGCAACCTCGAGTCTACCACCCATGCCGACGAAGTCGCTGTCTGCTGACACCTACGGCAGCTTCGAGTCGCTGCTGACGGCTGCTTCTGCTGAGACCGATGAGGCTCCGCACTCGGCTCCACCTGATCTCAGCGCGATCACTTCGTCAGCCATTTCTGAGGAAGGAAGTGAGACCAAGGCATCGGCCTTGGACGAGCTGAACGCCGGCATGGAGTTCTTCAAGAAGAAGAACCGTGACGACGCGTTGCTGTGCTTCATCCGGGCGCGTGAAGTTGCAAATAACTCGCAAGACGCTGTCGTGGAGGCGCGTGCTCTGGGCAACATGGGCACCGTGTACCTGGATAAGCAGAACCCGCAGCAAGCTGTCAAGTGCTACGAGCAGTGTCTTGAGATCACGCGTTCCATCAAGGACGTCAAGCGCGAGCGCACGATCCTCAACAACCTCGTGCTGGCGCTGATGGCCGCGGAGGACTTTGATTCGGCGTACAAGTACTGCCAGATCCAGCTCGAGACGACGTTGAGTGAGGTCAACCGTCGCAAGATCCTCTTCCGCATGAGTTTGCTACGAGAGCAAGCAGCGCGCGCGAGTCGAGAGGCCCGAAATGGCAGTGTGCGGCCGCCAATGTCAAGCTAAAATGCTAAAATGCACGTTTGTGGTCAAGTAGAGTGAATTCCACCGCTAAAATAGTCAAAAATGGAGTTCATAAACATGGTTTTTGTAGAAGAGGTCTCAGATACCAACCGAGAACACGATGCCTGGCGTCGTTGTTGGTGCCGTTGTTGCGTCGTGTGCAGTTGTCTGGGCGGTCATAGTGGTCACTACGACGCCTGGTGGTGCTGACGTCTCCAGCGTGACGGTCATCGCTGGAAGAGTATCGACGAATAGATCTTGAACAGGAACTTTGACAGCAAGCAGCGCTGCTGTCGCGTCATCGCGAGCGCATTCGTTCGAGATCGCATCGAACTCGTCCATGAGCAGCTCCTGATCCACGAAGAGCCGCCAGTCGTCGGCGAATCCCTGCCAAATGTCTTCGCTCCACAGCACCGCGTCACTGGCGCCACTGTCGATCATCGCTTCCATGCCGCCTAGTGCTGAGTTGGACTCGCTGCTGGCTGGAAACACGTTGCGTCGCATACTCGTCGCGAATCCGATGTGGAGCAGCAGCTCGACGGACTCTGGGTCGCGTGTGGACTGGGCGGCGTTCGGCACGTAGCCAATGCCACGTACGATCCGCGAGGCGTTCGCAGTGAGCAGCGAGATCGCGTACAGACGGCAGCATAGCGCACAGATCTCAGGGTGCGAGTCGGACACGAACGAGTAGAACGAGGACACGTCAATGTAGTCGCTTGTGGTGTCTGGATCAAACGGGAACTGGTTCAGCTTGATCGCGTCCAGGATCTCAGTGATCCGCTCAGGCGTGATCTCGGTCGGCTGCTCAGCAGTTACACCAGCAGACGCAGTCGGCTCTTGGCTGAACCATCGCTGGTAGTATAACTGGAAGTACTGCGCGATCGACGGCCACGCCGAGCACGGTTTACTCATGTCAAGCAGCGTCGTTTCCAAGTGGAAGTTGAAGACAAACGCCAGCAGCATCGCTGGCAGTTCGTACCGCCGCCACATCGTGTCGACGTGGATGAGCACAAGTTGTGCGACGTCCTGTGCATCCGGAGCGGCTGCGGCACTGAGCAAGAGTGACTGGTACAACTGCGTCATGCGGGCAAACTGATACGTGACGTGGGCCAGCGTGAGTCCGTGGGCAGCGGACACATCGTCCTCGAGAATCTCCACCGAAGCACTGCCGTGGGCTTGCTGGTTGGTCTTCCCAGACACGGTGCGGATTTGCTGGAAGAAGACGCTATACGTCTCATGGAGTGGCGCCAAGAAGGCTCCTAGTTCGTCCAGCTTCCCCCACACCGCTCGGTTGTCGCGCAGCACAAGCGTCTTCAGCACGTGTGGCACGTCAGCTTCCCCCTTCTGGCACAGCTCGATAATCGCGTGGCGATATCGCAGCAGACGACTATGACACTCGACGAACGAGAACCAGTTCTCGCGGTTGGGCAGCACGAAACACCCAAGCGGATCACCACTGAGCTGACGGATACGTTCTAGCAGTGTGCTGTTGAGCAGGTACGCGGCGATCTCGATCATATCGCCAACAATGTCCACAAAGTGCGCGTGGGAAAGCACGGCGCCAGCCAGCACACTGAGAACGCGAGAAAAGCACGGCACGACGAGCAGCGACTGGCGCTTGTTCATGGTCAGCGACACGCGTCGAGCCGCATTCAGTGCGAGCGTCGAGTCCGCCACGATGCCCATGACCGAAATATTGTCCGCCTGCAGCTTCGCGAGCACTTCTTCGATCTTGGCCGCTAAGTGGACAGAAGTCGCAGCGTTTGTGTGGGGCAACGCAAACGGAGACGACGAAGACGCGTCGGCAAGGTAGTTGGCCATGTCTTCAACACGTACGCAAGTCGAGTCGCCGTTGGAGTTGACCAGGTTGAAGGCGACGAGATGCTGGCCGTCGAGCGTGGTCCACGAATGGAGACTGAGCGTGAGTCCACCCTTGATGGTCGAGTTAAGCATGCCTTCTTTCACGCGGTCCAATTGCAGTGACGCCAATCGTTGAGCAACGTCTTTCAAGAACGCGGGCTCGAGCATTTGGCCGAAGGTCTCCGATGGCGGCACCAACGGCGACGCGAGCGACGGCCGCAGCAAGCACAGAAGCTGCTGGAAATCTTGGTTCTGAAGCGCATCCACTGGGATGCCAGCAGCGACAGCGAGCTTGAGCACGGCGATCTGGCTGTCTGTGATCGGCAGTGACGTCACGCCTTCGTCACCACGGAGTCGCTTCGACTGTGGCGAGGTGAGCTCGTCAGCCGATCGAGTGGCTCCTAAAGCTGGCGACAGTGATGGCGATGGCATCGCCACAGGACCAGAGGCGATCGTAGAGGAAGCCACGGTGGAAGCTTCCAGGAACACCGGCGTCGTGGTCGTGGTCGCCGTCGGAGCCGCAGAGTTTGACGCCTGAGCGGCAGCCATCGCGAGCTTGAACTGCTCCTCCTGCTGCAATTGCTGTTGCTCGTGGTGCCGTTGGATCATCGTCACGTGGTCCGTTACGCCGCTCAATGCGCGTGCCTGGTCCTGGACCTGTCCGCTCTGAAGAGCTACGTCTCCTTCTTGTTGCTGCTGTTGCTGCTGCTGTTGTTGTTGTTGCTGGATGAGCTTCTTCTTGCCGTAGCGGTCAAATCGCACGGCGTCTCGGCGGCCACACACTTCTTTCAGATGCTCCACAGTGCGTCGTGGACAGTGCGCGCACTTCTCCAAATGGCGCAGCATGTCGATCGACACGCCGCGCGTCGGCGGCACCTGCTCGGCGCCGTAGCGCTCCACACAGTACACACAGAACGCGTGGTAGTGGTAGCGGTTGCGTTTCTCGCCGCGGTGGAAGTGCGCCCACAGCGGATGCGCTGGTCGTCCTGTCTTCTTCGGCTCGCTCTGAATCGTAGTCATCGACGGCATGGCCATGGACGTCGCTGGCATCGCGTGAGTTGCCACGACGCCGTCCATGGTTAACACACTGGACGCCGCCTGTGACAGCGCAGCCGCGTCCATCTGCATGCGGACGGTCGCCTCCTGCACGGCGTTCGCTGCTGCGGCGGCGGCGTGGGCGTCCACGCCGGTCATCGGCGGCTCATTCTCCATTGCAAGTGGCGCCACCGTTCGAATGATTCTGATGATGGAGCCGCTGATGGGAAACCGTACTTATCACTAAGTTCGGCTCTTGACTCTGATTATGGAAATTTTACGGGGATTAGACTGATTCCTAACTTTTAGAAATGATCAGAACGCAGAGGAAGCGCTTCTCGTCCGCTGTATCCACCAATCAGAAGCGAGAATGCGTGGACGACACAACGGCAAGAGAAGTCTTCTATTCAGAGTAGGCTGTTCCTTCAAGAGCCATTCGAGTCGACAGGTGCGTTCGAATTTGAGTCAATAATCGGCAGCGGAAAGACACCACAATCCAGGCCCGCGAGGAAACGCGAAGTCCACACTCTGCCTCATCCACTACAGTAAAACGCCATGGAGAACAACCGCGGAAGCAGTGGCGACGCGCCGTCGTGCTCCGTGTCCGGAGGCCCACGCGCGGCGCGTAATGGCAACGCATCGCAGGACGCGGCGGCGACGGAGAACGACCAGCAAGTCCAGCAGCAGCAGGAACACAACATCTTCGGAGGTACGAAGTGCATGGTTCATGATTGTGCGGGCGACAATGTGGAGTAAGGTGACTGGTGTTGTGCTATATGGCGGATAGATATGAACCTGAACATGGTGATGGCGTTCATGCTGGTGCTGCACTTTATGCAGTACGCCATGCGCCCGCCGTGCGGCTGCTGAAGACCCGCGCGTCGAAATGGAGAGAAAGAGAAAACCACACCAGTATTATCAACTGTAGAACTGTGGCCTCTACTCTTCCAAACAGTGCATGTTTCGTGACGTGAAAAAACTCCATTTTCAAGCCTTCAGAGGATTCCTCATCCTATCCCAATCCAATCCAAACCATTGCTTTCTTCATTATTCTTTCTGTTTTAGAAGCATTTCCGGTCGAGAATGGCTTCGTGGTATTCTTCCCACTCTTGCTTGGTGATGTGGATATCACGGAACGTCGACAGTGACGCGAACATGGAGCCTCCGACCCACGCGGCGATGCGCCGTTGCGAATTGTAGCCTCGCTCCCGAACGTTGGCGTCCGGAACGATGCACATGTTGGTCTTCTTGCTCACGCTGGCAAGTTCCTCTTGGAAGCGCTTGGAGAAACCAGGGATCATGGTCGTGCCGCCTGCTAGAATGACGCCGTCGTAGAGATCTTTCTGGAGATCTTTGTCGCACATCGAGATGGATTCAGCGACAAGCTCATGGAGCCCCGACGTTGGCTTCATCGGGTGCTCATCGCCCAGTTCCTGCGGCTTGAACATGACCTCTGCTGGCAGTAAGCGTGTATGCTTGTCGACCTGGAGAATCGTTCCATCGGGCAGCTCAAACGGCTTGCTGCCGTCTTCAGCCACGACTTGGTTTCCTTCACTGGCTGCTCCGACAGGCTGCGGGGGCATCGTTGAGCGGTCGTACTTGCCACTGAGTACGCAGGTGGCTTCTTTGATGTCGTTGATAGTCTGTGTATGGAACGCGTGGAACGAGTGGCCTCGCTTAGCCAGCAGCTTGTGGAGCCGGTGGCTGATGTCCATGCCACCGACGTTGTAGTGGAGTGCTGCGTGTGGAAGCGCGTAGCCTTCAAAGATCGGGATCGCGTGGCTTGAGCCATGGCCAACCTCGACGACAATACCACGCGTCCGACCAGAGGCAAACAGCGACAACACACACTGATGCATGAAGTAGAACCCGCACGCCTTCTGCGACTCGAACATGATCTGCGCCATGCGCTCTTGCTGCTGCTTGGAGCCGTTCGGTGAGCTCGTACACAAGATCTACACAACAATCATCAGCTCGAGGGCTCTTGCAACCCTCTGAGAAGCCAACCTACCGGTAGCGTCGCTGTCTCCGGATTGATCCGTAGCTCGTGGGCGAAGACGTACTCCCACACACGCTCCAATGCATCCCAGTCCTCCACGACACCCCTGTTGATGGGGTTTACGATCTCCAGAAAATCTCGGTACTGCTGGCACTCGCTACCAACGAAAGTCTCGCGGTCGCGCAAGTCGGCTTTGAGGGTCGGCGAGGCCTGCGCGGCGAACCATTCTGGGTTCTTCACCTTACCAGTGCATGTTGGGAACACGGCACGCGGCGTGTCCTCGCCAGCATAGCCAGCCTTCACGACACCCGAGCCGTTGTCGATCACGATCGCATCCATATCGTCGCTCATATCGGCTTCCTCTTGTTAGATAGCGTCAAGGATGCTGCAATGGCGAGTCGCCATTGGCGACATGGATATTGGTGACCTTTCGCGTCCGCATTTGTTTTTGACCAATCACAATCGGTACAACTAGTTTCAACCAATAAAAAGGCTATTTGTGTAGCTCCTCGATTGATGTGGATGTGGAGGCCAATGAAGACGACGGCGATGGACACCGGCTTCCGCTGCGATCGCTGCCGTATATGGACGGG
>JAADXE010000149.1:0-47083 GCA_023337545.1 Pythium coloratum
CAGTCGCTCGCTGGGTGTCTTCCGCAAACTATTCTGCGCTTCCGGGGGGGGGGCGGAGAACCGAACAGAGGACGGGGGCGCGCCGGCAAGGAAGGGGAATTGAAGTGGCGACGGAAGTTGAGACCACAACAACACAGAGGAGGTCGGCTGTGAGGACTGAGGAGGGGGGCGGAACCGAGGAGGGGAGAACATTTTGTTTGCACGAGGAGAACAACAGATCCAAAAGGCCGAGTCCTACGCGTCACAATTGGACGAAATCCGTTTTTGACGGCTGTGATTGGCTGTAAATGTCAAGATACGCTAAACTCCGACTGCGTTGAAGCAATATTTTGGCCAATCCCAAGCGCCCACGAGATCTCGCTGCGGTCTGGCCATCGGGTGCGTGGGGTCGTGGGTGCGGATGTGAGTGATGGCGTTCCGGATGGATCTTTTTCGCGGAAGCGTGGCGTGCGAACGAGCGACGGAGTGGTATTATGGGGTTTGTTTGTTCTGCAGTAGAGACTGCTCTGACTAACATGCTCTATGTCGTCTCATGCCTGCATCAGGATCAATCGTCAGGATGTTCATGGAACAATTTTAGGCGTCGGAACAAAAGAGGACTGTAAACGTGTTCTTGTGGGCATAAATACACAGTTTTTTAGCATGTTTATCTCGGAAACCCCTTCTCCCGGCGCTGCACGTGTGTACGTGCAGCTACCGACTTATCCCACGAGGTCGCGACGATGGAATGGGACGCACTACAACCACACGGGCAAGCGTGCAGCACACGAACGCGAGCCGCCGTCGCGACACTACGACGCCAGTGTAGCTGAGGCTGCCTGCGTGTGGCGCCAGTCGCCTCGCATGCCAGACGTACAGCCCCATGACGCGCTGGCTCCCCCTGGTGCGTTGAGCTCTACTGTATCTCTACTTGGATCCTGCGAAGCGGTCGAGACGCTGGCGCTTCTTCTCTTCCATCTGTAGCCACACCACGCCCAAATGGATCAATGTTAGCCCATGGATACAGTCACAATAGATAGTCATGCCGTGGCGGTTTTGAGGACGTACCAGCTCAGGAGTCTCGACGCCGAAGCGCTTCGCACGCTCCAGACGCTTCTTGGCCTCAGCGTTCAGACCAAAGCGGTCAGCACGAGCCGTCTTTTTCTCTTCCAGCTGATTGACAGATAGCGAGCAGAACCATCAGTACGTGATGCCTAGTTTCCGTCCAGATTGTCAAACCCACCGTCTCAGGCGTCTCCATGCCGAAACGCTTTGCTCGTTCCAACTTCTTCTCCTTGGCCTCCTCCGTCGCCTTCGCGGGTAGGTTGAAGCGCTTAGCACGCTCCTCCTAGATGGCCATGTAAGGAATGCAATCAGTCAGAAAACTCGTCCAGTTCCTCGGATCGAGATTCTGGTCGTACCTTCTTCTGCTCTTGTGTGACCGGAAGACCGAACTTCTCAGCACGCGCTTTTCTCTTCTCCTCTTCCGTCATGCCCTGAACAGGCTTGGCGTTCTCGTTGGTCGCTGGGGTCAGAGCGCTTTCCGTCGAAGTAGGTGCCGCACCGTTCGTCGCCGCCTTGGTCGTCGCCTCGGCCGCCTGCTTCTTCGGAGATGCCGCCGCCACTGGCGCTGGCTTGACCGCTTCCTTTTTCGCCTCCGATTCAGTCGTGACAGGCTTCTTCGCCTCGGTGACCGCCTTCTTAGGACTGACAGGCGCGGCCGTCGTCGTCGCCGCCGCATCGTCCGCCGGCGGCGCCAGGTCCTCTGCGCTGCCGAACTCCTCTTCGTCCAGCGCCATCTCCAGTCGCTGGATGAGCTCCGACTTGAGTCCGTTGGAGCTCAGTCCACGCGCCTCCAGCTCCGTGCGCAGCTCGCTCACCTTCATCTTCTTTGGAACGATCGCCGTCATCTTGCTCTGGTGCTTTTCGTGCTTGAGATCCCTCTTGATCGCCAGCAGTTGTCTCCCCTCGCCCGAAAATTCCCCGCCACTTTATGGAATACCTCTACTATATGATACGAAACCTGTTGAACATGGTAAAAATGCTGAATTATCCTAATGCAGTTAGTAGCGCTTTGGAGCCATGAAATCCTTGGTCCACTGCGCCATGTCGATGGGGTGCGAGTCTTCGCTTGCCTCCGTATCCTCCGCCCAGATCTTGATCGTCTTGTCCGCCTCCGCCGTGATAAAACGCCTAACAGATCATACACACATCATCAGAGTCGAAATTTCAGTCTGATCACCAGAAACACACACGCACATTCCAGTCTTGTCGAAGGTCGAGGCGTAGATGCCTGCCTCGCTGTCGAGCGAGCCTGGCTGCACCTTGGTAGCCTCCTGCTGGAAGCAGTAGCCCGTTGTGTAGTCCCAGAAGCGCATCGTGCCGTTGTCGGCGCTGGAGACCATCACGCTGTCTTCGTTCACAGCAACCGAGTTGATGATCGCGTTGTGACCAGAAAAGTTACGGAGGAACCGGCCGTCCTTCGCATCCCACTTCTTCAGGTTGTCGGCAGCACCCGAGATGAACGAGTGGTCCTGCGTACACACAATAGATAGCATTTAGATCGCGGTCACGCTCTCCCAGTTCGTGGAGTGAGAACGTACGACTGGTGACTTGACGAGTGCGCGGACGCCCTTCTTGTGGTTCGTGAGTGTGGTCATGACCTTGCCGGCAGCCAAATCCCAGAGCTGCATCAAACCAAGACGGTTAGTTTGCCACAGATTTGTCAATTGCGTTGTAAATACTGGCTTACCTTGATTGTGCTGTCGCTTGAACCGGTAATGACCTGCGGGTCCGTGGCTTGAGTCTCCACGCCCCACACGGTTCCTTCGTGACCGCTCAAGACGTGGATCTGGTTCTTCGTACGCATATCCCACACCTAAAAAGACAACGAATCAGAATTGGGACGTTGTCGTACACTCGAAGCAGGAAGACGTACTCGTGTGACAGCGTCTCGACCGCCCGTCATGAGGATGTCCAGCGTCGGGTGGACCTTGAGTGAAAACACGCCCGACAAGTGGCCGTGGTAGCTGCGAATGACCTTGTTGTACTCCAAATCCCAGCCTACAAGGACACATCTTCAGTCAGCACATCCATACGACCAGCATCCTGCGATCCGTAGAGTTCGTACACAGCACTTTCTTGTCTTCACCCGCTGAGAAGAGGTACGGGTGGCGCGGACTCACTTCCAGGCCGCGGATCGTGTTGATGTGGCCAGTCAATGTGAGCTTGAGCTGTCCGGAGGCAAGATCCCACACCTTGATCGTTCGATCGGCCGAGCCGGTGACGAACCAGTCGTTCGTCGGGTCGACGGCAACTGAGCGCACCCAGCCCAAGTGGCCAGCGATGACGCGCTTGAGTTTCCACGGCGCGTGCCACTTGGGCTTCGGCACCTGCGTTGGTCGTCTGCGCACGATCGCGGAGCTGCCAAACTGTCCTGGTCCAGAGCCAGTGACAGCAAGCGCAGTGACGGCAGGCTTCTTATACTCCACAACAGCCGCCGAACCAGCCAATGGGCCAGAAGAGCTATCCGACAGAAACAACATAAAATAATGAGTTGAATGTTGGTGCTAGCGTGGGGATTGCGGTTAGAAGACACGTACGCCTTATTGGACTTCGCCGCCTGAGCTTCCAGAGCAATCTCTTCAATCAGCGATTTCGCTGGTGCCGCCACTGGCTCAGCCGAGGCTTCGGTCTCCATGGTGTCGTCATCCTCCGCTGGGGCCGCCACAGTCGCCTGCTTCTTGTCTTCCAGGAGCGACTCGGGCAGATCCAGATACATGTCATTCAGCTTCGTATGGATTCGAACCTTTTTGCTGCAAGTCATTGATACCCATACAAACCCAATCAGTCATATCCCCTGTACATCAGTGCCATCTCATAAGCATGTTACGGTACCTGGGGGCAAACTCGAAGGCGCTCGACGCGTTGCGCTTCGTCAGCGCGAAGAGTTCAGCTGTCCGCAGAACCGACTGCTCAATCTGGCGCTGAATATAGGCGCTGTCAGCCGAGACTTCCACGGGTGCGTCGGTCTCTGCCTGTGGTGGCGCTACGCCCGCATCCGTCGCGGTCGATGGCATCTTGTCGGCGTCGTGAGCTTCGCCGCTTTTCCGCTTTGTTTCCTGTTGGTTTGGGTGTGAATGGGTTCTTAACTGTTTCATAAGTTTCTATCAACTGAGCTCCTCAGATCTGGGCTGCGCCTGAGACGTTTCATGTCGACTTGACTTGGATTTGCACAATCAGGCTCTTGAAGTCGCGACGAACCAGAACACGTCGAAATTCCGACGCGAAGATCAGCGACAGCCACACCACCAGCAATATGCGCGGATCCGCCGTCCTGAGGCGACTGGCAGTGGCCAGGCTCTACTCCCAGCGCACAGCGCAATGGGCTGTACGAAGAACAGTTTCTCCACGCTTCTACAGCCTACAGACACGCACACCGGCGACGGCGACGGCGCCGTCCCACAAGAAAGGCACGCCGATTCTGTAGGTGGCCATTGCATCAGTGTGTTGTGGTTTGAGCTCACATTGACACGCTATGTTTGTTAGTGATGACCCGGGAATCAGCTTGGAGGAGATCCGTGAGATCGCACGGACGTCACCGACGCCCATGACGCTGCAGCAGATGAAGATCTTCGCGGACGGCACAAATAAAACGCGACTCGTCGCCGCCAACTTCCTCCACAAGGAGCTGCAGGTCCGCTTCGCCAGGTGCGCCGTCAGCTACTACAATCTGTTTACCGTCTGATTGCAGACTGACTGAATGATTGGAATGTGTAGAGCCATTTTGGAGCTGTCAGAGCTGCCGCTGCGACTGAACCAGACCGAGTCCATCCAGCGCGCGATCCGCGTGTACTGCCACTCCATCCAGGCGATCCGCTCGGTCAATCCTCCGCAGGATGCGACGGAGGATCTTGCGTTCACGGAGGCGATCCGTAATGCCAAAGAAAACGGCGCCAACCTTGTGCCGCTGATCTGTGGAGGTCTGAAAGAACTCAGGGAGACCGACCTGGGCAGCAACGCCCTCAAATTCGAGAACATCCAGGAAGACCTCAAGAATCGCCTCGACAAATTCTTCCTGGCTCGCATCGGCATCCGCATGCTCATCGGTCAACACGTGGAGTCTATGGTCCAAGTCGGTGGCCGTGTGGAGCTGGTCAATGTGGAGGAGACTGTGCGGAGCGCGTGTGATCGTGCAGCAAATCTGTGCCGCATGTACTGCGGTGTGGCACCCGAAGTCGAGATCCGGATGGCCACCAACAACTCGCCTCCGTTCACCTACGTGGAGTCACATCTGCATCACATGGTGTTTGAAGTCGTGAAGAATGCGATGCGCGCGACGGTCGTGTACCACCAGGGACTCCAGCGCAAGCAGCCAGGACGCATCAACAAGTTCGAGCCAGTGATGGACCCCAACAGTCGTCTGCTGGGTTTTGTCTTGCCTGATGTAAGTGTTGAGTTGATGAGGCTGCTCTAGGATGACGACAACTGATGATTGGCTTGTGATAATGACGACACAGTTCAACACGATCGACGGCATCACCATCTACCCGGACATCGGCAAGTACGGTCGTCCTGGTGAGCTGCCGCCTATAGAGATCGCTGTTTGCCAGGGCCACGAAGACCTCACGATCAAAGTCACAGATAACGGCGGTGGCGTTCCACGGAGCAATTGGAACAAGCTGTGGCACTACGGCTACACGACGAGCCCCGAGTACCCTCCAAAGGAATCCTACGGGTACCACAGTTTCCGCGAGCATTTCAGTGGAGGGGGCTACGGACTTCCGATGGCGCGGCTCTTCGCGCGGTATTTTGGCGGGGAGGTGACCTTCACGTCGCTGGAAGGCTCCGGGTCGTCCGTGTTCATCCAGGCGCATCGCCTCGGCCGCAAGACCGAGATGGTGCCCGGCCACGCGTCCTTCAAGCTTCAGCCGCTGTACTCTTAGAGGTTGCGAGTGTTATGGGACTAATGCATACCAAGAAGTAACTCAATTGATCCGCGTGGTGCCACTGTGTGGAGGCTCTGGGATGATGCGATGGCGAGATGCCAGTGTATCCATCTTGACGTGGTTACAAAGTAACCTCCGCGGACTCAGGTTACGACGTACCCTCCGTTGGACTGTACCCTTCCCTTCCCCTTCTTCGAGCCCAAAATAAAACGGTTCCTGATGTCTCAGTGAGTTGGTTCATCAGATCGGACTGTGAAGAAGTAAGAGCGACTCACAGCGGGCGATCGACGCGCGCACGGAGCCAAGCGACGCTACAGAAGAAGGGGTACACAGCATCGAGAGACAGCATGGCAACGCGCGACCTCACGCGGTCGTTCACGCAGCTGCGCTCGGACGCCAAGGCCAAGAGTCTGCGGCGCAAGAACATCGTCCACTACAGCGACGAGGGCAACGCGCTGGTCAAGAATGCGGCCGACGCGCACGACTGGGAGGCCGCCCACGGCACAGTGCCTCCTGGTTGGGTCAGCGTCGTGGGCGAGACCAACCAGCACGTCGCCCACATCAAGGAGATGAGTACGTTAAGACCTCTAGGAATCGACGTGCTACATGAGATCGAGGCAGCTGACTGACTGATGTTGATGCTGGTGATCCGTTGTAGTGGAGAAGCTGAGTAAACTACACACAAAGCGTCTAATGGTGCGATTCGACGGGTCTGAGTCCCAGCACGAGCACGAAATCGAACAGCTCACAGGCCAGATCACGGACGAGTTCCGCAGCGCCGAGCGAGGGCTCCAGCGCATGGGTAAGCAGGGCGACAACTCGGCAGCGGACGCCAAGACGCGACAGAACGTACAACGCGCACTAGCGACGCAGTTGCAGACGCTGTCGGGAGACTTCCGCAAGTCCCAGAAGGAGTATTTGTCGCGTGTGAAGAACCAGAAGCAAGGCCCTGTGGAGTTTGACTTCCTGTCCGAAAGCAAGAATCCCGGAGGCCGAAGCAGCATGGACATGGTATGTTCTGCAGATACTAGAGCTGCTCTATCGAGGGGTTTTACTGACTCAGTGATACGACAATAGGGATTCAGCAAGGCTCAAGTCACGGAAGTCGACATCGCGGAGGATGTGATCAATGAACGCGACCAGGAAATCCAGAAGATCGCCGAGTCGATCACAGAACTGGCGACGATCTTCAAAGAGCTGGCAGTGCTGGTGATCGACCAAGGCACGATCCTGGATCGGATCGACTATAATATGGAGCAAGTGGTGGAGCAGACGGAGAAGGGTATCGTGGAGTTGGAGAAGGCGGAGGAGATGCAGAAGAGTAGCCGGCCCATGAAGTGCATCGGCCTGCTGCTCGTGCTCATCTTCCTCATGACAGCGATCCTCGTGCTGAAACACATGCATTAGAGCGGATGACTAGCACTAGCTTGCTGTGGTAGGAGCTCAGCGCATCGTCAGACAGAGCTCGCTGCAGAGCTTGCGACGCGTGCGCTGAACTGCAATTCCAAATATTTGATAAAGAATTTTCCGATTGGAGGGTTTTTTACAATCAAATTAAAGAAACCGTTTTGACAAAACAGTATGATTTGATTCTGGATCATTTCATGGAATTTTGATAATCGGTCATCCCGAACTCCATCAATCAAAACAATCCAAGGCGTTGATGGCCATGGCGACCTCGCTTCCTTCCGCTTCCACGGCGATGGACGCGCTCGTCCGCTCGCAGCAGGACGCTATGCGCACGCTACGCACGTTTGTGGACGCGTTGCGCGACGTCAAGAAAGAGGAGCTCGTGGACGCGGAGGTCCGCCAGGCGATCCGCACGAGCGGACTCCCGGCCCCAAACACTGGCGAGTTCGATAGGTTGACGAGCGACGGCGATCTCCTGCTCGCTGCCTGTGGACTGGCGCAGCTATTCAATCAACTAACGCAGGCGGTGAAGCGTATCGACGAACTGGAGGTGCGGTTGTGTCCGCGTATCTACGTTGATAGGTTTGTTTGTTGACACTTTGTGGATCCACTCGTGCAGGCGGCTCAGCAGCAACAGCAGCTGACACCAAAGCGACCATTTCGAGCGGACGAGCGCCCACCGGCACCCGCAGGATTGCTGAGTCTTCGCGACTACTCCGTCCTGCAGGCTGCTCTTGAGATCTTCTTCTGCTGGGTGGCGTTTCCCAGTGTGGACGACGGCCTGCTGCTGCCACTGGACAAGCGTCGCCCCACGAAGACGCTCGGCAGTACGTCCATCCCATGCGTGCTGTCTACTTTGCTTGATTGGTGCTGACGATCCATTTTGTGTATTTTGTTTCCTAGTCGCGCGTTACGTTCTGGCGTGGGGCAGCCACACCACGCAGGCCACGACGTCTCGCGTCGTTGATATCGAAGCCACCGGCCGCAACGTCGTTGCTGCCACGCGATCCATGCTGCAGATCCTTCTCCTGCCGCAGATCCAGCCCATTCTGCTGCCCAAGTACGTCGTGGAAGTCGTGGCGCTGCTGGTGTACGGCGAGATCTACGGCGACTTTGAGGACGCCACCCGCGAGCAGAGCAGGCAAATGCTGGCCTCACTGCTGCGTGTGCTGCCACTCCGACTGAGTATGACGAGTCTTCGCGCGGCGCTGGGCCAGACCAGCGGCCCAAAGAACCGAGTGATCACAGTCTTCAAGAGACGCTGCGGAACTCTACTGACTCAGTTGACGATGGAGGATGGCGGCGTGCTGACGACGATCGAGATGCTGCTTGGTGCAGTGGATGAGGGCAACACTCAGGCGCGTATGCAGGTCGCGACGCTGGTACGTTTTGGGCTTCTCACCTTACTAGACCTGCGAAGAAATAGCTGACGTCACGGTTTTGTTCCAGATTTGCCAGTGCCCAGCCAACGTGGAGGCTTCAGTGTACGCCCATTCGCTGGGACGCCAAGTGCGCGGGCTCTTCGACGACTCCAATCGACAGAACAAGCTGCTCGTAGAGACTGCTGTCGTCCTGATCAATGAGATGGCGACCCGCTACCCAGACGCACTGGATGCTGAGATCCTTGCCTACCTGTTCAAGCCGCTTCTCAAGTATGACGACTGTGAACCGTCTGCGACCAACGATTTCTCGACAGAGAACGAAATCGCAGACTGTGTGGCGCTGCTGAATCTGCTACTCTGTGGCCCGCCACCATCGCCACCGCTCGTTCTGGCGCTTGTTCCCTTGTTCCGCCCTCTCGTGCACTTGTGTGGGTTTGCCGCGGCAAGCAAAAGTTTCCTCGCGTCGACGATTAAAGGGATTTTAACCGGTACGTCCTCAATTCTTGCAGCAAAGTACGGTCTTGAGGCACTCATTCGAGCTCACTGAAATGCGCGTATGGCCGCTCTTGCAGCTTTCATTAAGGTTGTTCCAAGAGCAGCGCTGTTGCTCCAGGTCGCAGTGCTTCCTGTCACGCCACCACTTCGAGATCGACTCCAGCAATGCGGCTTCCAGTGGTCTCCCCAGGCAGCTTCGTGGACACCGTTGTACGAGTTTGCGGCAGGCGGAAGCGGTGGCATCGCGATGCGGCGAGTCTCTCTAGCAGGCGAGGAAGACGACAGCTCAACAGCCTTGCGACTCGCGGTTATCACGATGGTGGAAATTCTGGGATCGAAGGAACTTGAAACGTCGACTGTGGTGGGCGACTTGTTTGCGTCACTACTGTTAACGTACATGCGCGTCCGCAAGCCGACATCGAGTACGCCAGAGTCCAGTATCAGCCCGGAGCAGGAGAAGTCGTCCGACTATGAAGAGTTGGCAGCTTACGAGGCAGTGAAGGCACCACAAGACGCATTGGGAGTCGAGATCACGCTGTCACTACTGCTAGCGATCATCGAGTCTCTCGGGCCATCGGTCCTTCGAAGTGCTGAAACCGTTCTGCGGTGCCTGGCCATTGTGCTGGGTATGTTCGTGAGCTCACGAGCGTCTGTGATCGAGACAACGGCAGAGAAGGCGAGTGATACTGAGGATGAAGACGAAGACGACGAAGTCTTGACGATCTGTCTCGGACTCGTGATGACGATTCTGGAAGCCGGTTCTTCGATGCGAAGTGACGCGGAAGAAGCAGAACTGCGAGCCTTGCTGCCTGTGTTGGAAGAGCTGTCTCACTACCGACGCCCGCAAATCGCCGAGCTCGCCTCTGACGCACGAGCCAGCATCCTCAGTCGTGGCGCCAGTGCTACAGGACAAGCGAAGCCAACGAAGGAGCTATCGTTCTCACAGACGCTGCGTGAAGCGGCCACTGATCTGCAAAGCTCGCTCGTGCCGTTGAGGGCCCGTGGCGTCGTGACGCTCACCAAGCTCGTGCGTCGCAGTCAAGCTCATTGTGGTGACAAGGAGTGGACCTCACGGATCACGCAGCTGATGGAGGTGTTCATGGACCACTTGGTTGACAGTGAAAGCTACGTATTCCTCGCCGCAGTGCAAGGCCTCGCAGCGCTTGCAGACGCCCACCCAGACACCGCCATTCCTCTGCTCACTGCGAGCCTACGCGACAAGAGCAACTCGCTGGAGAAGCGCATTAAGCTGAGTGAGGCGCTGCTGTTCGCGGCCAAGCGATGCGGCGAGACGCTGCCAAAGTACGCCAAGACATTCGTGTACTCCTACCTTGAGTGCATTCGCGCACCACCACGCGTCCGCTCCGCCCAGACTGTCAAGAAGTCATTCTCACTCATCCAAGAAATCGATCCAGACGAGACCAAGACTCCGTTGGAACCCACTGACGAAGAGCGTGAGGCTCTCGTCCAAGCCGCCAACACTGCTCTCACAGAGGCGACGCTGCGAGCCAGTTGCCTGTCGAACCTCGCGGAGGTCAGCGCCATGCTCCAGTGGAGCCTCGCGCCGTTCGCTGCCGACGTCTTGAGCTGTGTGTTTGGTATCCTGCAACTGGAACTCGACATGTCAGCCAACAGCGTCGTCGCCGTGCGTCGTGGTGCGGTGTTCCTGCTGAAGTATGTGCTGCAGCTCATGGGCTACAAGATCATCGAGGTGCTGCCCGACCAGCTCAAGCCCATGTACCACACTCTGAAGCACGTGGAGCGCATGGACAAGGACAGCGTCGTGCGGTTTCACGCGCAGCAAGCGCTTCTCACGCTTGACGAGATCATGCGCGCAGAGCTGTTCCCACAAGCGAGTGGAGACGGTGATGCTTTGGCTGGCGGCCTAGGAGCGCTTCGTATCGTGAAGCATTAGGGACGTGAAGATGGCAAAAATCCAATAGATATATACGATAGTATTTACGCTCGCTTCGTCGTGGACGTGCTCATGATGTGAATACACAACGGCGTTCGCTTGGCTTGACGCAGACGCTTAGATCATCATGGCTTCGTCCGAAATGAGCTCTTCCGAGCCGTCAGCTCCCCTTGGCGCGGCGCTCTCATCGTCGTCCTCTTCGGCCTCCTCGCCATTCCACACGAGATCCGACAACGCGGCGCTGAGCTTCTCGTAGACCTCTCGGAACTGGAAGCAGTTGCCGCTTGTCCGTCGGAATTCCACCACGCAGCGCTCAGGTGCCTACACAATGCCAATGCAAAAACAATGGTAATGGGTGAGTCATCCACATGTCAACCAATGCAAAAAGGAAACGAGCACTAGGCGAGCAACCATAAGTAGCCCTAGCTACAGATGACTCCTACCCTACTCGTCAGGGGGACTTACATTGGCCAGCGTGTAGATGCGCACCGCGAGCGAGACGCGCTCGTCCTTCATCACGGCCTTGGTCTTGAACCGGTCCTTCTTGGCCACAAAACGAGCCGACATGTCCGTGAGGACGGCTTCGACCCGAGTCTGCACCTGAGCTGGCGTCTTGCGCGACTGGAAGCTGGTGTAGAGCGCGACGCTCGCCTTCGGGTATAGCGGCGCACTGCAGCTTTGGTTGCAGGACTTCATGTCAGTTGGCAGATACATGTCCGAGACCGTCGAGGACGCAATGGAAATGCGGTCGATAAACGAATCCGAGCCGACGCTGCGGTTCGTGTCCATCTGGAACGGGTCGAACTCTCCGTCGAGCAGCTTCCCGCTCTGCTGCTGCTGCTGGAGCTGCTCCTGGCGCTTCTTCTCGCGCTCATTGCGCTTCTCCTCCTCCACCTGGAGCTTGCGCGTGAGCAGATCCGCACGGAATTCCTCGGCTGACACCGACGTCTCCTTGAACCACGCGTCGTTCTACAGATACATTCCCCTATGAGTCAGCCACCCGCCACCTCTGATCAGTGAGTGGGAAAGAAAATCAAGCTGTCAAACCTTGATATCCTGGAGCGTGATGCGTTCCTGCGGGTTCACCGCGAAGATCTTGGACAGCAGCGCCATCGCGCCGGGCGAGAACACCGCCGAGCGCGAGTGGGCAGCCCAGAAGGCCTCGTACTGACGCGCAGCGCACGCGCGGAACCACCAGTCCTGACGCGCGGCGATCTGGAACGGCGGGAAGCCTGCGAGCATGATGAAAAGCACCACGCCGGCCGACCACACGTCCGCGGGCTCGCCCTCGTACGGCAGACACGACAGCACCTCCGGACTCATGTACGAGCGCGTGCCGCACTGCGTGTAGAGCTCAAAGATGGCGCCGTTGGGGCCTTCACGCAGGCCCGAGAGGCCGAAATCCGCGATTTTGAGTCCGAAGTTCTCGTCCAGCAGCAGGTTTTCTGGCTTGATGTCGCGATGGTAGACGCCGTTGCGGTGGCACTCCTCGAGACCGAGCACGAGCTGCTGGAAGTAGGCGCGCGCGATGGACTCGGAGAAGCAGCCCGTGTACATCATGAAGTCGAATAGCTCGCCACCCGTGGCGAGCTCGAGCACGATGAGGATGACCTGCTTGGTCGAGCCGTTCTTCTTGGTGTAGGGCAGCTCGTCGTACACGCCAAGCAGCCGCAGCACGTTGGAGTGCTTGACGCGCGACATGGCCTCGACCTCGCGGTACACGTTGATCATGGACTTGCGGTTGAGCTTGGCGCAGTCGATGATCTTGAGCGCCACACGCTCCTGCGTCTCCGTGTTGATGCCGAGCTTCACTTTGCCCTGCAGGCCCGAGCCCAGCGTGTGCTCCACTTGGAAGTGCTTGAGCATGCGCGCACGTGGCGGCACAGCGGGGCCGAGCAGCGGCGACGGCAGCGACGAGGCGGCGGCGGCGGACGCGACAGTCATCATACTAGGTTGGTGTTCAATGGGGATTTTCGCTCAATGCCGAAAAGCTCCACGCCAGGACAGAAAGCACCGAGGCGAGTCGCAAAAGGGGGAAGCAACCAACACTCTCAGGTACCCACTGCGGAATGATGGTACACGAAAAAAAATCGAGTGGGCGACTCCTGTTTGCGAAAATAGACGGGACTAGGGTTCAAATAGTGACAAGTGTGGGCCACACTACATTGTTGGGTACAGCAAACATTCTGGGTTACCCCTTTGTTGTGTGATATGTCATCGTTCAACACAGGGTATCCAAACCTGCATTGTTGCCTCGTCCCAGACGAAGAAGCTTCCCGACCGGCGGAAAGGGACACAATGCGCCATTTGCTGTTTGACCACAGCCGAAGTGCAAGCAGCGACCACGATGGCGGCCGATGAAGGAGACGACCGCAATGTCAACGGCGTCAGCCACGCGGCGGCGACGGAGGAGGACGACGCGCTGGGCATCACGCCGCTGCACATCGCGCTCTGGGTGAGTAGAGCTCGTGGATTTGCAGGGGAAACAGAGAAGCAAACCTGACCTTTTTGTGGTATATGAGCAGAACGGCAACTCGCTCCAGATCATCGACGGGCTGAAGGCGCATCCACGCGCACTGGAGGCGCGTGACCCACGCGGACACCGCGCGCTGCATCTCGCGCTCAAGTTCGCGCACCGCAACTCCAAGAGCATCGTTCAACGACTGCTGGTACGAACTCTACTGAATTGACTGGGTATAAGCAGTAGCTAACAATGCGCTTGGTGGTCTAGAGCGCTGGGGCGCGTGTGCGTTCGCGCGATGCTTCCGGATGGAAGACGGTCCACCACGCGATTGCGGCTGAGAACGAAGACATTCTGCGAATGTTGGTCCAGAAAGAGAAGGAACAGACGCCGCTGCTTCTCCGCACGAAGATCAGTGCTGCTGCCGCTCAGCTGAAGCAAGTGCCGGACTTTTACTGCGAGATTTCGGTCGACGTGGCCACATGGATCCCCGGCGTCTCGCGCTGGCTGCCGACGGACGCGATCAAGATCTGGAAGCGCGGAGAGGATTTGCGTTTCGACATGACGCTAGTCGGGTTTGAGAAGGCGGGATGGCAGCGTGGTGACGTCTCGTTCCTTCTGCTGGGCAAGAAGTGCGAGTTTCTGTGTCTGGATAACAAAGACAAGTCGTGTAGCAACCTCTTGGCGCCTGGCAAGGCACTGACGAAGGACGACCTCGACAGCATGGTGCACTTTCTCATGACCAACCCCATGGGAAACACGACCATGAACACGTCCGAGCTGGCTTTCAATCGGAGACGCTCGTGGCTGCTGAAGAGCGACGTGTTCGAGTCCATCGGCTCGTGGAAGAAGTGCGCCGTCTATGACATGACGGGCGTGGAAGTGATCATGCGCAGGCGTGGTCCTCAGAGGAAGCCTCATCGCGAGCCCCACGATGCTGTGAGTACCGACTTACTCCTGTTAAGATGGTGCTAATGAATTGACTCAATGCGTAATATGTTTGCAACAGCCGTCGGCAGCACGAGATGCCCTTGCAGCAATTACCGCAGCCGCTGATGTTGGACTCGTGGATGTCACCGTGGAACCGAAAGACGACCATATCGTGTCGGTCGAGTTGGCGGCAAACGAAACGCTGGAGTGGTGGTTCCAAGTCTTGAACAACGACATCAAGTTCAGCATCTTCTTCCTGCCAGATATCAACGGCGACAGTCAGACGATGCAAGAAGTCGTACCACTCCAGCGCTACGATGACGGCATGGCAAGTCACAATGGCTCCTTCACCGCTCCAAGCAGCGGCACCGTCATGCTCAAGTGGGACAACACGTACTCTCGATTTCGGTGAGTGAATCTACCGAAGATGGTGTGCTTGAGGGCTTTGCCTGCTGAATCAATCTTGCTGTGCATGGGCTATCAGTTCGAAGAGTATTCGTTTCAAGCTTTCAGTCGACGCACACAACCCTGAGGCGGCATCGCCTAACGTATGGGACGCACATCGTGCAACGGAGAAGCTCACGACCTTTAAAGATTGGTTTGGCGTCTCCATTGACGATCTTCCCGAAGATCTTCGTGAGCTTCGCCCCAAGCCCAGCATCATGGTCTACGTCGCGCCACAACACCACTCCATGAGAAAGACCTTCTCCGCGACAGTCTACGCGAGTGACGCATTTCCACTGACCGTACGTGACACTGATCACTCTGTCGTGGCTTATGCCTAACGAGTTGTGTCGATTTATGTGTCTCCAGGTCGAACAGTTCATGCCGATTGTGGAAGTGCTCTCCAAGACCTCCAGTGCGTTTGAAAACACTCGCGAGTTCTTCAGCTCGGTACGCTATTTCTTCAACCAAGCATTATCAGCATGCAACAAACACTGGCTGATGGTGTTCGTGTTGACTAGAAACTCGGTGGCGGCTTCCCCGTGCAGTTCTGCATTCCGCTCTTGCCGTCGATCTCGGCCTCGCTGCGCTTCGATTGCGTGGAGCTACGCACGCCCAAGGCGTCACTGTTTACGGTACCAAACGACTACAAACAGTACCACGAGGACATGCTCTCGCCACGCACCCACCACGAGATGCTGCAGAACCTCACGGCCATGTAGTAGACCAGAGAGCGTATTGTATTATTCGATTTTTGATTTTCGTTTTCCGATTAACTTATTTTAGATTTACGCCCTGGTCCCTGTTGGTGGCAGGAGTCAACTGTCACTTCAACTCGCCCACCATACTTTGTGCAAATCAAATCCCCTTATCTTGCAATTTGGTTGCAGAGGAGCAACTCGCACAAAAAAGGAAGGCGGAGCTGAGAAGGCGAGTGGTGGCGTGGGAAGGAGAGTTTTACTTGAAGCTGAGCTTAGCGGCCTCGGGATTCGATCTTAGTCTCGCGTTGGATCATCGGAGCAGAGGAGAACCGAAGGAACCAGCGGAGCGATGAGCTACAATGGAGGCGGTGGTGGTTATGACCGCCGCGGAAGCGGAGGGTCGAGCGGATACGGCGGAGGAGCCAGCGGTGGCGGGGGAGGAGGAGGGGGGTACGAAGGCTCCGGAGGCTACGACCAGCGCTCTGGCAGCGGCGGCTACGACCAACGCGGTGGAAGCGGAGCAGGCGGATACGACCAGTACGGTGGAAGCGGAAGTGGGGGTTACGACCGCAACACCAGTGGTTACGACCAGCGCGGAGGCAGCGGCGGGTACGATCAATACCGCAGCAGTGGAGGCAGCGGCGGCTACGACCAGCGCAGCGCCAGTGGGGGTTACGATCAGCGCAGCAGCGGTTATGACCAGTACTCTCGCGACTCGCGCTCCGGAGGAAGCCAGGGAGCCTCTGGTTACGGCCAGAGCTCTCGTGACTACGCCAGTGGTAGCGGTGGCTACGGTGATTATCAGAGCGGCAGTAGTGGCTACAGTGCCAGTCGCGGTGGCTACGATGACCGAGGTTACTCCGACAGTGGATCCGCAGGTTACTCTGGCAGTGGGTCGGCCGGCTACTCCGGCAGTGGTTACGGCGGAGCCTCTTCAAGCAGCGGGGGGTACGGCCGCGGCTACGAAGCTAGCGGCTCTTCTGGCGGCTACGGCTACAAGGACGAACGCGGTGCCTACGGTGGTGCCAGTGGCTCTGGTGCCAGTGGCTCGGGTGCTAGCGGCTACGGTGGCAGCGCCCAGGGAGGTTACAGCCGTGGTTACGGCGAAACTGGAAGCTCCAGCGGAGGCTACGGCGGAGGCCGCGACGACCGCGGAGGCGCAGCCGCCAGCACCAGCAGCTACGGCTCGCGTGGTTACGAAGATCGTGGCAGCAGCTCCTACGGTGGTGGATCTGACCGTGGTAGCACCAGTGGAGGAGCTGACCGCTACGGGGGAAGCAGCGGAGGAGGAGACCGCGGAGGAGGAGATCGCGGAGGAGGAGATCGCGGAGGAGGGGACCGCTACGGAGGTGGTGGTGGGTCGTACGACCGCCGTGGCGGGGATGACCGAGGAGGACGCGACGACCGCCGGGGAGGAGATGACCGTGGAGGACGTGACGACCGTCGCGGAGGAGACGACCGTGGAGGACGCGGTGGGTACGGTGGACGCGGCGGCTTCGGAGGACGTGGCGGCGGCCGTGGTGGTGGTCGTGGTGAGATGGGACCGGGTGTCGGCGCCGTCTTGGGCTCTGGCTACGAGCAAATCGGCCACCCGATCCAAGACCCACGCCTCGTGGACTTGTGGTCGGGCAGTGCGCCTCCACTCATGGTGGCGGACGACAACCCGGAGGTCAACCGCGACTTCGTGATCTGTCGCCGTCCGGACTTGGCGACGGTCGGCCGTAAGATCGATGTGACTGTCAACTACTTCGGTGTGACGCTGGACACGAGCCGTGTTCAAGAGATCTTCAAGTACCACGTCACAGTGGAGCGCTCGGCGGACGCCAAGTACGGTGGCAACCAGAAGGACGAGCCCATGACGGGTGAGGACAGCGTCAAGACCGAAGACGGCGACGTGGAGATGACAGGCGACCGTCCACCCCCACGCGATGACCAGCCCATGGAGGAAGAGGGATGCCGCCCGCGAGGCGATCGTCCGCTGTCCAAGCAGGTTGTTCGCATGGTTATCAATGAAGCGCTGCGGTCGTACGAGGCTGAGTTCGGTGGTGTCAAGGTCGTTCACGACAGCATGTCGGCCATCTACGCGCCCGTGCGTCTGCCGTGGACGCACAAGGTGTTCAAGGCGGTGAACCCGAACGGTCCGCAGGCTCAGCAGCAGCAGCCGCAGCGCGGACGCGGCCCGCCGACGTTCGATGTGACCATCAAGGAAGTCGAGTCCATCCCTGTGACGGACCTGGACCAGTACTACGCTAACGCCGACCACAATCCAATGCGTCTCATTCAGGCACTGGACGTTGTGGCGCGTCACTTGGGTGCGCAGCGCATGATCCCCGTGGGTCGCAACCTCTTCTCCGTGAAGAAAACCCACCCGCTGCAGGGCGGCAAGGAGCTGTGCTGGGGCTACCACCAGTCCATTCGTATCGGCCAGCGCAAGCTGCTGCTCAACATCGACCAGGCCGCCACAGTGTTCTACGCGCCCGAGTCGCTGCTCACGCTCGCGATGGCGTGTACGCGCACGCGCAGTGTCGGTGAGATGGAACGTCTCGACGAGCGCCAGCTCCGCAATCTGCACCGCGCGCTGCGCAAGATCGAAGTCGTGCCGAACCACCGCAGCGACCGCAAGCGTGCGATCTGGGGCGTCAGCAGCATGCCGGCGGACGCGCTCATGTTCGAGGTGCGTGGGGAGCAGAAGTCGGTCGCGCAGTACTTCAAGGACCGCTACGGCGCATCCTCGCTCAAGTATCCGTACTTGCCGGCGGTGAACGTTGGCAGCAAGCGCAAGCCGACGTGGCTGCCGCTGGAAGTGTGCGACGTGGCGCCTGGCCAGCGCTGCGCCAACATCAACGACCTCGACACGGCGGAGATCATCCGTAAGACGTGCCAGAAGCCGCACGAGCGCCAGCGCAACGTCATGGACCAAGTCCACGGCGCCGGGTTCGAGAACGATCCGTACCTTGCGGCCTTTGGGCTCCGCGTCGACCAGCGCATGGAAAACGTGAACGCTCGCGTGCTGGAGACACCCGAAGTTCAGTACAAGAATGTCTCGGAACGCCCAAGCCAAGGCGCGTGGAACTTGCGCGACAAGACATTCGTGGATGGAGCCAAGCTCAAAGGCTGGGGCGTGGTGGTCGAGGGCGGTGTCGGCCTGCCGCGTGGCCAGGTGGACAACTTCATCTCGCAGTTCTGCCGCACAGCGTCTTCCAGCGGCATGGATGTGGTGGACAACCGTCCAGTCTTCATCGACGGCAGTGACCGTCGCGGCGCGTCGGTTGAGGAGCTCATGCTCGACTGCTACCGCGAGATCGAGCGCAAGGGCACCCCGCCGCGTCTGATCATGGTGATCAAGCGCGACGCCAGTGTGGGCTCGTACGGTGAGATCAAGCGTGTGTCGGACACTGTGCTGGGTGTGCCCAGCCAGTGTATCGTCGCGAAGAACGTGCCCAAAGCCAACCCGCAGTACTGCGCGAACGTGTGTCTGAAGGTGAACATGAAGCTGAGCGGCAAGAACTCGGTCCTGCGCGACAACTTCCCACTATTGACCGACGTGCCAACGATCATCATCGGTGCCGATGTGGAGCACCCGCGCTCGGGCATGGGCAAGGGCCCGTCCATCGCGTCGGTTGTCGCGTCGCTGGACCGCTACTCAGCCAAGTACGTCGGTCGCGTCGCCTCGCAGAAGGGCAACGATATCCAGAAGCTGCCGGGCATGCTGCGGGACCTCTTCTTGGCGTTCTACCAGCACACGGGACGTAAGCCGGAGCGCGTGATCTACTATCGCGACGGCGTGAGCGAAGGCCAGTTCCACGACATCTTGCAGTCGGAGATGAAGGCGCTGCGCCAGGCCTGTCTGATGATGGAGGACGCGTACGTGCCACCCGTGACCTTCATCGTGACCAACAAGCGTCACCACATGCGCGCGTTCAGCGACCACAGCCAGAACCTTGACCGCAGCGGCAACCTGACGCCTGGCACGGTGGTCGACGCCGGCATCGTCGACTCGCACCGCTTTGATTTCTTCCTCTACGGCCACAGCGGCATCCAGGGCACGAGTTGCCCAGCGCACTACACGGTGCTCCACGACGAGAACAAGCTGAGCTCGGACGACGTGCAGCGGCTCACGTACAACTTGTGCTACACGTATCAGCGCTGCACGCGCTCCGTGTCGGTCGTGCCGCCCGTGTACTACGCGCACTTGGCGGCCGCGCGCGCCAAGTTCTTTTTGAACGAAACCTCGGACGGCGCGTCCACCATCGGCTCGTACAACTCCAACTCGTCCAACTTTGAGTTCGCCGAACTCCACAAGAACATGCTCAACTGCATGTTCTTCGTCTGAGCTGATCGTCAAGCCGTCAAGACAATCAAGGGCTGGTGGGGAGGAAGGTGGGGGACAGCGACGTGCTTTCATATTGTTCATTTTCTCCTCTTTTTCTTCCTCTTTCTCCTGCGTCGTGTCGTGTCCGCTTTGACTCGCCGCGCGTCCTCCCTCGTCAATGTATCCACTCCCCTCACCCAGCCAGTATTTTGAAAACTACCTAATGAAACGATTTTTCTTGTTAGTTGGTTGTCTTGTTAGTCGAATGTCAAGTCATTCACCACTTGCTTGAGAAGTACTAGTAGTTGTTTGGCCCTGAAGCCCGGGCTTGAGCTCGTAGCTGGCGACGGCCGCCACGGTCTCACTTGCTTCCGTCACCACGCGACCGCGAGCGCCGTAGTGTTGCTGGGACTTGGTGTCCACCACGCAGCGGCCGTTGGTGCGGAGCCCTCGACACACGCGACGCACGCGCAGCACTTGCTGCGTCTGGAACACGAACTCCTTCTCGGAGATGCCGCCCACACACAAACCCATGGCGGCACCGGAGACCGTGGGCCCATAGGCTGCGGAGCCTGGGCGAGAGTCGCTGTTGCTGTCGGTGAAGTGGCTTGTCAGCGCTGGAAGACTGAGCAGCGACTGGCGTTTCGTGGAGATGCGGCGAGTCGCGTGCTGCTGTTGTTGCTGCGCGTATGAATGAGTCTGCATCTGCGACTGGCGTAGCTCCAGGATGGTTTCGAAGGCGCGCTCCAGCTCATCCAGATCCAGCGCCGACAAGTGCTCGTCGCCCAGCCCCTGCCAAACACGCCGCAGGATCTCCATGGGAGGCGACTCGTAGTGCAGATCGTGGGCCTCGCGCTCGTTCTGGAGAAGCACTTGGCGGTGGAACGCCTCGTGGAGTCTGGCGGTGAGTCGCTGGTCGTTTTCGAACCACTGCGTCGTGAAGAACACGAGCAGCAAGTCGACAGAGAGTAGCGACAGCGAGGACACGGCGTTGGATCCCACTCCTCGGCCAGTGCCTGAGCCGGCACTACTATCACTGCCATCTGTAAGGAGCATTTCCAGGCGGCTCTGCATGAGCTCCACGCGTGCGGCGTCGCAGTAGGCAAAGTGGTGGGACACCAGCAGCGACGCGGTCTCGAGTGCGATCTCCCAGTGCTGGTGGCGTGCTCCACTTCCGTCGAAGCGACCCACGAGCTCACGCAGCGACCCGCACGAGCGATCCAGTTCAATCACATCGCCAAGAAAGTCCAGCAGCGCGTTGACTGCACAGGCGAAGAGATTGCCAGCCACAGGTGCGACCTGCATGTCACTCCACTGCAACGGAATGAGTTCACAGAGCCGAGCAAAGAGCGAGATACGCAGGTCGTCGCGACTGAGCAGCGCCATGTCCAGACCTGGAAGCAGACAGAATGGTGATCCAGCGGAGGGAGAGGCTTGCTCGAGTTGTTGCTGCTGGTGGTTCGGATGATGAGTCGTTTGCGTGGACGACGCCGCGCCTGTGATCAGTCGCATGCGTCGCGCCTCAGCTTCCTGTTTCTCGTGGTAGTACAGCACGCTCTTGACGACTTCCATCATTCGGTATTCAGCCAGCGGCACGAGTCCGTAGCGCAGCGAGAAGAAATCCTTCATGAACCGATGTAGCGCAACGCGAGGCTGACGCAGACGCACCACAGCACCGTCTAGTTCCATCTTCTCCAGCAGCAGCACCAGCAGCATCTCACTCAGCTGGTCCTTCTCCAGCACGCGCTGGATCTTGGGCCGCGTCGTGAGATGGGCACGCAGCGGCGGTGGCAGCAACTGCCGCTTGGTCATGACCGTCGCCCTGCCAGTCTGTCCGCTGGCTAACGACGGATCGTTGTTGTTATTGTTGTTGTTATCCATGTTATCTCCGTCGTCGCCGCCGCCGCCGCCGCCGCCGTAGAGATCTTCGCTGAGAACGCTCATCTCGTCGTCCTCAGTCTGGGATCCGATCGTGCGCTTGTTCAGCATCTGCTCCAGAAACTTGGTGTTGTCCTCGTCGGGGCCGTGGCGCCACAGCAACGCCACGACGTTCGAGTTCATGAACCTGTCCATCTCATTCAGCAGCACCATTTGGTCGCGCTCGCGGTCGAAGAGCCCTTCAAATAGCTGGTCAAAGTCCTGCGCACAGCTCTCGATCGGGTGGACCACGTCCAGTCGCTCCAGCTCCTCGCTGCTCACACCGTATAGTTCCCACTCCTCGGCGTCGTTGCGGATGCCTCGTCCAGACGCGTCCAGCACGTTGTCGTCGAGCCGCTCGACACTGGAGATCCCGTCGACCATGCGGCTGTTGAGCGAGTCGTTCATCTCCATGAGTCCGTTCACGGCCTTGCGGAGTTGCGCGTTTTCCACGCCCAGTCGATTCGCCTTCTGCCGCGTCTTCTGAAGCTCAGCGCGCAGCTCTCGACTGTCCAGACGCACTTGTTCCAGGTCGGCTTCGTACTTGGTGACGCGCTGCGCGTGCTGCGTCGTGGTCTCTTCGCAGAACCGCTGCAGTTGGCGCCACTTAGCGTGCAACGCGTCCTTCTCGTCGATCGACGTCTGCGCCAACTGGATCAACACGAAGAAGTTGAGCGCCGTGAGATCCCAGACCTGCGCGATGAGCTGGCACACGCGCGGAGACAGTGGCTCCAGCACGCTCAGCACCTGCCGAAGCATGGCCGCGCAGCCCGTGTGGTACGAGGAGCATCGCTGCGGCAGCTGATGAGGCGTGGCCGTGGGTAGTTTGGGAAGCTGCTGCACACAGTCGTGGACGAAGCGCTCCAGCAGCGCTAAGTCGTGGCTCGAGACGTGGTGCGCCTGCATTGGGCTCAGTTGGGTCTTGTCTAGAAATGAGTGAACTGCTGGAAGCAGGTGTAGCCATCTGAGCTGAGACGAGCCTGTGATTGGCCAGTATTTGTGGATCATCTCATAAACAGCCAATCATGAGTGAGAAAGGCGACGCTTGAAGTTATTAGTTGCGGAATGGGCTCGTCCACTCAGCACCACAAGCAAAAAGCAGCGTGTCTGTAGGAGAGAGAATGGAGCGTATAACAACGACGTCTTTAGGCGACCACGCACTGCGTCGATCGTCCGCTGTGAAGCGCCGTGTTGAGTGGCATGGGAACCAGCCGTATGAAGAGCGAGACGCCCCCGAAGATCCACAAGACGACGATAACCGGGACGAAGGTGGCGACGACGACGATGGAGACGCGCAGGACGAAGTGAGGCGCTTCAGCGTGTCGTCAGAGTCTTCGACATTGCCTACAGTCAAGAACGTAGTGTCTCCAGAAGTAATGCAGCTTTCGGAAGATGATAAGCAGTCCGACAATGAGATCCGAGACGACTCCTCGGTAAAAGAAGAGGAGGAAGAAATGGAGGAGCGAGCTGAGGAGGAGCAGCCCCACAGTGAGGCCACCGACGGCGACCAGACAGAAGGCGTCGCGTATGTTGATCTACAGCAACAGCAGCAGCTACAGGATGACATCGAAGTGCTGGCGTCTCACTTGCAGCTCCAGACGCGAGAGCTCGAGACGGAGCGCAGCCTGAGTCAGTCACTTCAGACCCAGTTGCAACTTCTCAAGCAGACGATGGAGCGAGACCTGGAGAGCATTCTGATCGAGAACGACGCACTGCAACGTCAAAACACACTGCTCGTTAGCGAGCGAGATGAGAGTCGGCAGCGTGCGCAGTCCGCAGCTGAGAGCCACGAGGAGTTGCTGAGCGCGCTGCGTCAGCAGCAGCAGCGAGAGGAACACGCGCGCACGATCGTCACGGCGCTCGTCAAAGAGCGCGACGCACTCAAGAAGCAACTGGATGAAAGCAAAACGTACTGTCGTCGGCTGGAGGACGAAGCCGTGGCGCTGCGGGCCGAGCAGCAGCACTTGAAAAGTGAAAACTGGACACTGCAGACAGCGATCAAGGCGACCAAAGGCCAGAAGAACGACCGCGAACTCGCTGTGATCCGAGAGCAGGAGCAGCTCATCCAGAGTCTGCGGGCCGACTTACTGCAGATGGAGTTCGAGTTCAAGACGCTAAGTGTCGACAAGGACAAGCTGAGCCACCGCGTGGCGACGCTGCAGCGCCAGAGCGAGTGCCGGTCGACCAGCTACGACGTGATCTCGCTCAAGGGCGATGGCGACGGGAAGACCAAGACCAAGAAGAGGTTGTCGGTCATCACAGGCGCCAGTGGCGGCAGCAGCAGTAGCAGCAGAAAGAGTAAGCGCCACAGCGACGAGGACATTGGTGGCGGCTTCTCCAACCTCATGACGCTGCCCAACTGCGTGGACGACGACCCAAACGCCACGTCTCCTAGGACCTCCTCCATGGGCAGTGGCTCGTTGCCTCCACGAGCGCGAACTCCCATGGGCTCACTGGTCTCCAAGACGTTCTCTTCAGCTAAGAAGAAACTCTTCCAGTCGTCCACGGCACACCCAGGCACAGTCGTGATTCCACAGTAGACTTACTTGGATTGTTCATCGATCTTTCTTTTTCCCTCTACTCTCTAGGCGTCGGGCTTGATCAAAGTGGCCGCGTCCTTCTCGTCCTCAACAGTCGCGTGGCTCACGAACGACAGGTACGAGTTCCAGAAGAGACCCACGACGTTGGCGAACAGCACCTGCAGGTTGCCCGGCACGAAGCGGAAGTTGATGAGCTGTGCTGGCACCCACACGACCCAGTTGGCCTCGACCGTCGGCCACCAGTCGGCCTTGAGCTTGTCAGGGATGGTCTCGGGCACGCCCTCGAGCGTGAGCAGCGTCGTGAAGAAGATGGGCAGGAACGTGGGCGCGAAGGCCAACTGGTCCAGCGCCAGGCGCTTGGCGATGGCGGCGTTGCTGATGCCGGGCACGCGCGAGCCCAGGAAGCGGTACCAGACGTGGAGCACGGGCGCCACCAGCACGCCACCCAGCGCCGTGAAGACCAGCGCGCGCTTGGTGTCGAAGCGGTCGTTGCGCTCGATGAGCAGCTGGCAGCCCACGTCGCCGGCGCCCGCGATGGCGCTGGCCGTCAGCACCTTGGTCGTGAGCGGGTGCGACTCCAGCAGCGCCTGGTACTTGATCCACGCCGACTTGAAGAAGCCCTCCGAGGTCTTAGAGGATGGCGACGAGGAGGACATGAAGCGACGCGCAGGCGTCAGAGGCGTGCGCGTGAGCAGCGAGCGCTGCATGAGGAGGCTGGCGCGCAGCATGATGATGATGGACAGAGGAGCTCTTCGAGGGAGTTGATGGGTGAATGAGCTGCTGGGAGTGGAGAGATCCGATGAATAAGACCAAGCGGCGAAAGCGACGAGACGCAGCAGACACAGAAAGCCAGTGGTCTAATGTTCCAGGCAGACGCAGACAGACACAGAGGAAGCCGCGGGACTTCGATGATGCAGTGGCGTTTTGTCCACCGGCGGATGCGGAAGGCGGCTTCTTCGCGATCTGCATTCACATCCACCCGAATAGTGGGCTTTTGACTCGAATAGAAGACCTAGTTGTCCATCATTCGTGATTTACCTGCATTGGAAGATTCTCAAAATTTGATAAATGTGGTATCGCAGGTATTTCAGCGCGGTTTTCCCTCAAACTATGCGCTCCAAAAGCCAAAGGCGACGAAAATGAGCACGGAGCAAGACGCGACGGGGACGACGGCGGCGCCTGCAGAGGACGCGCCGGAGATCGTGTCGGCCTTCCCACTGCCGCCGGCGTACTTCGCGCTCTACCGCGATGGCGCCGACTCCGGACCAGCGCCGCCGGTGCCCATGGAGCCGCAGTACCACATGTTCGGCACGCCCTTCAGTACGCAGGACGTGGTGCCCGACTTGCTGCCCATGCCCGGTCAGAAGCTGTACCTGAATGGATCTGGAGCTCCTGGTGTGGCCGCTGGCGTGTCTGGTGTGGCAGCGGAGGAGGTCAGCGGAGCCGACGCCAAGACCACGCTGGACGCGGCGGGTGGAGTAGCTGGAGCGGACCCCACGAGCGGAGCTGTGATCGACTACAAGACGGAGATGAAGAAGATCAATCACTCGCTGCTGGCCAACTTCACGGAACTCGTGGATGTGCTGATCAAGAAGCCGTCGCTGTTCAAGTACGTGGGGTTATGTTGGTCTGTTTGATGCCGATTGGAAGCGGCGCTGACTGGTTGATGTTGTAGCGACAAGCTGAACGATCTGGAGCTGCTCTTCCTCAACATGCACAACCTGATCAACACGTTCCGCCCGCATCAGGCGCGGGAGACCATCATCCAAATGTTACAGTTGCAAATCCAGGAGCGTCGCGATGCTGCCCAGGAGATCCGCAAGTACGTTGGTGGTAGTCCTGATTGATGTTGGGGACCATGGAGACTGATGTTTTTTTTTTGTTTTCAGGACGATTGATGAATCGCGGAGAAAGGTGGAAGCGGTCCACGGCGAGCTTCACGACCACGCCTTTGATGAACTGCATCGCTCGCAGGACGATGCCGACATCAAAATGGAGGACGCTGGTGACGACGGTGACGTGGTGGTCGTGGCGGAAGCCCAGGCAAACGCCAGCGCGCAGGCCCAGAGCTTCTCCCACGGAGAGCTCTCAGCGGTATGTCTAAGGCCGATTGGCTACTCACTAAGCTACAAATCTGATGAGGTCGCTTATGTGGAATTTACAGAAGGCACGCGAGGCTCAAGTGATGCAGCAGTCGTTCTTTTCGTCGCTTCAGGCCGTCGCGGCCGCGTCAACCCAGTGAGACAAAGTAATAGGAATTCAAGACTTCACGGTGGCACACAGCCCTTAAAAAGCAGAAACGAAAACACGTATAATTTATATCCACGGGTGCCTTTGCTGCGTCTCTCGTTCTCTCGTCATGTGCGAACTACAGCGTGATGGCTCCGTTGGAATCACGCTTGGGTGCAAGGTTCGCAGGAGCCACAGGCTGAGCTACAGGCTGAGCCACAGGCGCCGCGTACGGCTCCTGGGATGACTGTCGGGCCTGTCGATTCAGACCATTCGCCGGGCTCCAACAACACAAATGCAAGTTAGCCTACGGGTAGATAGATGCGGGTTCTGGTGCAGCCGGCCTTACCTTCGCATGGCTTGCTCAATGGCCTCGTACAGAGGCGCCGCGGCCACTGGTGGGGGTTCCATGCCGCCCAGCAGCTCCGTTGCCTGCACGGGTTTGCCGTAGAACGCGTGGTTGATGTCCGGGCGCGTGAGAATCACTGATCCCTCGAGCGAGATACCCGCAAACAGCCCCTTCGAGTGTGAGTACGAGTAGCAAGGCGCGATGTCCAAGTCCGCACTGGCCTCCACAGATCCGGAGGCCGTGCGGCCCACGGGGCCAGCCGCGATGCCCAACTCCGCGCCCAAGTTCACTTGGCCCTTGGACGTAAACGCGTCAACCGCGCGTTTGTTGTTGAGGATGATCACAAAATCCGTGAGCTCACCGCCAATCTGGGCGCCCCAGCCGATGCCAGCGGTGCCGATGGCCGATGGAGCTGACCACGCGCCGTTCGGCAGGCGGGAGATCACGAGCCCAGTGCCGACGCGGCCTGTGACCACGAAGCCGACCTTGATCACTGTCAGGAACTACCCACAACAGCAAATTCAAGTTAGATCAGTGAGCGTGGATCAGACGAAAATAAAAGATAAGGAACATACCGC
The DNA here is from genome assembly GCA_023337545.1 of Pythium coloratum. Taxonomy (NCBI): domain Eukaryota; phylum Oomycota; class Peronosporomycetes; order Pythiales; family Pythiaceae; genus Pythium; species Pythium coloratum. The sequence goes on from JAADXE010000149.1 coordinate 27,591, forward strand.
GATGCCCTTGGCCTTGGTGAGGAGCGGCAGTGGGATCGACTGGTCCTTGATGACGCCGTCGTACATGAAGTTCTGCACGCTGTACGCGGCCTTGCGGATCTCCTCGCGCAGCGTGAAGGAGTACGGCGAGTTGAGGAAGCGCTGCGGACCGGCCTCTGTGATGGAGTTGGCCATCACGGCGTTGCTGTTGGTGCCGCGCAGTCCGTCTTGCTCGGGCTTGAGCGTCTCGTGGCAGTCGTCGCACACGCGCTGCGGGTTGTGCGCGTTCACAGCGAGGTACTGGCGGTCGGGACACGTGAGGATCTGCTCCTCGCGGATGAGCGAGCGCTGCGATGTGCACAGCGCGCAGTACACCCGTCCGCAGTAGCGGCAGTGGTGCTTGCGCCGCACCCAGTCGAACAGCAGTTGGCAGCCGACACATACGCTGACCTCGGCGTCCGGGATCCAGCGCACGGTCGTTGGTAGTGGCGCCGCCGCGACTGGCGCGACCGGTGTCGTCGATGGCGACGCAGCAGCAGCAGTGGCAGCGGTTGCAGTCGCGGGCTTGGGGTCGTCCGCCATCATGGCTGCAGAGGGTGTTGTTTGCTGCCGTCGAGATGGCTACAGTAGTCGCTTTTAAGTGGTAGAGACTGCAATATGCTGAGTGCTCGATGAAGAATGCGGCACTACTGGTGGTTGCGCGTGGCGTTGCGAGTGGAGCGCAGCGCGTGAGTAAGTAACGAAGAAGCGAACGCACGCGGCGGATGGGAATGTCGCTTGATGGCGCGGAGCTTCTCGCGTGTTGGGTTCCGCCTGGACAGCTGCAGAAGATCCAGCGTAATTCACTGGTATAGACGTACAAAATCCATAAATGCCCCGAATGGACATGACATTTGAGAGTTTGGATCCCCCAACCCCAAGCGGTTCATGACGATGACGGCGAAGATGACGGCGATGGAGATCGCGTACCGGTCGCTGTGGCGCGCTGCATGGCCGGTCGTGCGCTGGTACATTCGCCGCAAGGACGCTAAGCGCTTGGTGGACTTTCGCACAACGCGTGAGCGTTTCGGCGAGAGCCAGAGACCCAGTACGAGCCGAGAGATCATTTTTTGTCTTGGTTACAGTTCTCACTTTGGTTGGTTTGCTTTATAAGGCTCGTGGGACGATGCTGGTGGCCCTGTGTGGACGCTGTGGATCCACGGGGCGTCAGTGGGTGAGTGCATCTCGGCGCTACCCGTCGTGGCGTTCGTCTTATCGCCGCGGTTTCCCTTCGCCACCGACAAGCGCAAGCGTGTGGTGCTCACGACCACGACCCCAGGCGCGCGTCAGCTCCTGCAGCACCGACTGCAGCAGGTATGCAGTCTCACAGCCACGTATGGCAGTTCTACGGTATCTAAGTGACTCGGTGTGATTCTTGCTAGCTGGGAAACGGCCGCGACAACGCTGTGTGCGTGTTCGCGCCGCTGGACGCACCGTCCAGCGTCGCTCGCTTCTACGACGCGTGGCGACCCGAGTGAGTGAAACCCCTCTATGGACGTGCGTTTCTATCAGCTGATCTCATGGAACTCCTTCAGTGCTGGTCTCTGGGCCGAGTCGGAGCTCTGGCCGACGCTGATCAACGAAGCAGCGCGTCGTCAGGTCCGTCCCCACTACTACAATCGTGAGTGCTGAGTCTCAGTTTGTGACTGAGTGTGTGTCCGAGTCTGTAGATTCCCATCGGCGTCGTCAACGCCCGCATCTCGGATCGCTCTGAGAGCTGGTGGACGCTTCCGCTTCTGCGACCTTTCATCCGTGACGTCGTCAGCAAGTTCTCCCTCGTCCTCTGCCAAGACTCGGTGGTGAGTCGACCCATGATTTCTTGCATTTGAAATGCGCGCTCTACTGAATGTGATTTAAACCATCTTGCGTCTGCTCAGAATCAGTCGCGATTCGCAGCATTAGGTGCTCGAGCTCCAGGCGTGGCGACGAACCTGAAGTTTGGTGAGTGGTTTAATCACTTGATCTGCTCGTAGCTAGAGAACTGAAGCAGGTACTCATGTATGTTTAGCCTCTGGGTGGCAGGCGAGTGATGCGATCCAGCTAGAAGAACTTCAACAGCGTCTACATGGGCGAAGTGTGTGGCTTGCGGCGAGCACACACGAAGGCGAGGAGCTGCTCATGGCGGAGGTCCACACGAATTTGAGCCGTCGCGAAGAGCTACGCACCCGTAACCTCCTCACGGTGATCATTCCTCGTCATCCCACGCGAAGACCGGACATTATCCGGCAGATCCAACAACGTGTACGTGCATATTTAAGCGGTAGCCTGCAAATTGTGTTGTGTGCCTCTAAATTGTTGATGGTTTGTGGTGGCCACCAGTTTCCGTCGCTTCGGGTTTCGCAGCGCTCCATCGACGGCGCCCCGCAACCCAACACCGACATCTTCATCGCCGACACGATGGTTCCAACATCGCTCAATTGCTTATATATGTGAAGTGTACGAACTGACTTCTTGTCGTTTGATAGGGTGAGACGGGACTGTTCTACGATGCGATTCCTACCGTCGTGATGGGGGGTGTGCACTCCCAATCTCCGCTTGCGTATGTCGTGCTTGTGAGTCTCACTTAACACGATTCATGACAGGCACGTTCGTCAGACGTGGTGGCCACAACCCCATTGAGCCCTTGAGAGCCGGGTACGAGTGTCTTCTTGTCTTCATACGTTTGCACTTGGCTCACATCTTGCATTGTCCCATACTAATAACGCAGCTGCCACGTCTTCCTCGGTCCGCACACATTCAATTTCTCCGACATCATCGCGCAACTGCGTGCTCGTGGCACGAAGTTACTCACCGAAGTACCATCGTCGGTCGAGTTGGCTGACGGACTCGCACGGCACTTGGTCAATAACCCAAGCTCCAGCGACGCCACGCGAGACCTAATGCACCAGCTCAGTGTCGACGCACTCTCAACGTACGAGCAGTCGCTCGTGCAGTGGCTCGTGAGCGACACCAAGTCTCTCAGTGGAGGTGGCAAATGAACGGAGAGCTCAACAACACAGTCCCCCAATTTGCAAGTGTCTGATTGTGTTTGGTTTAGATAGGCAATGGATGAGGGGAGAGGAGAAAAAAACTACGGACTAGATAGTGGCGAGCCACGGCGACTCTAGTGGGGTCGGGCGACGAGTACACGACGTCGCTTGAGCTGATCCGAGCGTAGATACAAAGGGGGAGAAGCGCGAGCTGGAAGGCGAATCAATTTAGTATGGACGGTATCGCTCCGATCGGCCGCCCGACGACTGGTTGCCTCCCTGCTGACCGCCTCCCTGGCGATAGCCGCCGTAGCCGCCACCGTAGCCGCCTCCGTAGCCACCAGGCGCACCAGCGGCTCCGCTGCCGTCGTCTGGATAAGCACCCTCTTCGCCGCCGGCGCCGCCTTCTCGCGCACCCGCAGCACCGTCACGCGCACCTTCAGCACCTGGAGCACCGGCGCCGTAGCCACCGTAGCCGCCCATGTAGCCGCCGTAACCTCCGTAGCCGCCGTAGCCGCCACGGCCGCCACCATAGCCGCCACCGCCGTAACCGCCGCCGGCACGGGCCTCCTTTGGCTCGGCACGCTTGATCTCGACGACCTTGCCGTGGATCTCGTGGGTCTTGCTGATCACTTCGGCGACCGCGCTCTCTTCCTCAAACGTCACAAAGCCGAAGCCGCGCGAGCGCTGAGTGTCGCGGTCGATCATCACAACGGCGTCCGTGATCTTGCCGAACTCTTCGAAGTACTGACGGAAGTCCTGGTCGCTCACCGACGGCGCGAGGCCGCCCACGAAAACCTTCTTCGACTCGGAGAAGCCGCCGCCGCCGTGGCCTCCACCACCACCACCACGACCGCCGTAGCCGCCACCACGCGAGTCACTGAAGTGAACACATAATCAAAGTCAGCTTCCCGTGCAAGAAAAGTCGGAAGATCCTGGGGTCGCAGTCGATAGCTGGCAATCAAGTCGACGGAGCGAGAGGGAGCTCTTGAGGTAGTAGCTAGAGTTTAGCTCAACAGCAACTCCGTACCCTCACAGCTCTGTATGCCTCATGCTTGCAGCTACCGACCCCAGGACCCTTGTTTGTGGTGGCTTGTACTAACCTAGCAGGTCCGCCGGCCGCGCGATCGCGAGGGATCGCTCGCTTAACTTCCACTGTTCTGCCATCTATCACATGGGACTCTTCTAGCACTCGATCGATCGCTACAATAGGACACGACTTGCACCATTAGCTACTGCCCTAGGCCTCTACCATCGTACAAGTGCCAGCGTCAGAGTCAGAGTTTGAGTAGAGCGCCAGAGGCTGCAGCCAGAGGCCGCCGAGAATTGGACAAGGAACGCGTCGAGGCGGGAGTCGTCTTGTTTCGGCCATCATAGTCTCTTGCTTTTTTTGCTTGCTTCCTGCTGCCGACTGTCCTCTCTTCCTGATCCTCTTTCTCTCTGTGTCTCTCTGTCTCTCTCTCTTTCTCACTGACCAACCCATCGCACGCAAACAAACCAAAGCGCCATTTACCTGAGGAGTCCGCGAACGTCACGAAGCCGAAGCCACGCGGCTGTCCCGTGAACTTGTCCTTCATCAGCGCGGCATCCGTCATGGCGCCGTACTTGCCGAAGTGCGCGCGCAGAGAGTCCTCCGTGGTCTCCCACGACACGCCGCCGATGAACAGCTTGCCCGGCTGTCCGCTGCCGCCGCCCTGTCCGCCCTGTCCGCCCTGTCCGCCACCGGCGCTCGCTCCGCCGTCGTTTCCGCCGTAGCCGCCGCCTCCGTACCCACCGGCAGCACCGTAGCCCTGAGCGGCCTGGTACTGCGCCTGCTGCGCCTGGTACTGCTGATACTGCTGGTACTGCTGGTACTGCTGCTGGGCCTGCTGCTGCGCTTGCTGCTGCGCGGCGTCGTCCGGCTCCACGGCCAGCGCGCGCAGCTCCTCGTCCTCCTCCGCGTCGTCCGCATGCTGCGTCTGCGGCTCTGCCTGCGCGGGCGGCGCCGCGGCCGCCACGTCGTCGTGCTCGTACACCACACCCAGACCGTCCATGTTGATCGGCTCGGTGCGTATTCCTACTGTGGTGATGACACCGGAGGATGAGGGGAGCGCTCCATTCACAGCGAGCAGCGCGGGGGGAAACAGACGCAAAAACCCAAACATCCAGAACCGTTAAATAACAGAAAGAGACTAATTAAATATTTCTAATACCCGAAATATCTAATAAATATGCTAAATCACACAAATGGATGCTTTGCACCTTGTGTAGCCATCTCAAACGCAATGGAGCTCCCCAGATGGACAGATGCAGCGCAGATGCCGCGTGACCTTCGATAGAGAGACCGACAACGCAGCGCCAAAGCAGGATGCAGTGTACACGTTGAGCTTCCAAGTATCCAAGAACAACAGCGCAGTGGTGGCCTCGTCAATTCGTTCGTTTGGCGGCAGCATGGAGCTGGTGGATTTGACGGTCCATGCCTGAAGCGGCGTCGCGTCACAACAAGCGTAACGCCACCGTGACGCGTGACTGACTGACTCTCACTAAACTCGAAACGAACCATTCGCTCCTCGGTTCAACGACCATGGCGTCTGCCGCGGGGGAGACCGAGTGGCTCACGATCGTGGAGATCCAGCAGCAGGAGCTGGAGGAGCTGCGTGCGCGCGTCGCAGATACCGCGGTCTCGCCAGTGCTTCTGCAGCATTTACATCACGAGCTGCAGGATGACGAAGCGTCGCGGCCAGACAGCGCGGGCTCCGTTCGATCGGCATTCGGCATGGGCTCGAATCGAGCCTACCGAAGTAGCAGCAGCTCAAGCAGCAGTACGTCAAGAAGCAGTCGAAACAGTGCGGTGGACGCTCTGCCTTTGGATCTACAGCGCTTCGCGAAAGTTTGTGGGGAGGTGGAGGCATTGCAGCAGCGCCTGACTCGAAAGGACGTCAAGAATCGAGAGCTGCGGGCAAAGGCGAGCCAAATGGCCCGTGATATCGAGCAGTATCGGCGGGAGAGCTCGGAGAGTGAACGCCGCACTCAGCTTCTGATGGCACAGCTAACAAGTGAGCAGTCCGCGAAGCAGGAAGCCGTCGAGCGAGTGGTCCAGACGATGATTCAGAATGAAGAGCTCACATCAAAATTCCAGGAGTCTACACAGATGATATCCTCGCTGAGGTCGGAGCTGAGCATTAGAGGGGAGCTCACAAGAGAACTGGAACGCAGGCAAAGCAAGACTCAAGACGAAACGACGTCGAGTCGAGAGGCCGTCGCGCGGCTAGAAGGCACGTTGGCACTCGTGCAGCGAGAGCTGGAGATACGAACAGCTGAACTGCAAGCAAAACGCGAGCTAAAAGCAACTCACGTTTGTAAAAGCGAGAAAGAGGAGGAGTTGAAGGCACGAATCGTCGAACTGGAAAGCATTCTGGAGCTTCAAACGCGTCAGCTGGAGAAGCAGCAACTCGTGATCATGGATTTGCATCGCGCGTGCAAAGTGCTAGAAGACACGAGCCAAACGGAGCGGATCCACGGCCAGCAGCACGCGGCCTATCAAATGGAGGCGAATGTTGCACTGCAGAAGGTACTCGACGAGAACGTGATCCAGATACGTGCCCTCAAACACTCGTTAGCGGAGAGCGACGAGCGATCTCTGATGCAGCTGGAAGAGACGGAGGCGTACGCTTCCTGGCGTCGCATTGCTGTAAAGAAGGAGTTTCAACGCGAACAAGTCCACGCAGACGTCCAGAACTCAAAGCAGAAGTTGGAAAAGGCGCTTCGTCACGTGGATGCTGGCCGGCGCAAGGCGATCGCTGAGCTTGTGGATACGAAAAAGCAGTTGGAACTGCTGCACAGAGTGATGCACGGCATCGACGAAGAGCTGCAGCAAATGAACAAGGCGTTTGTAGTGTTCCGCACCAGGTGAGTAGGTACGAGTGTGTTGGTTGGTGGTTTAGTCTTCTAATGAGTGATGTATTGTGTAGGGAGGCGAACGTGAGTAAAGCGCTGCGTGAGTACGGACGCCGCAACCGTTCGCTGGAAGACGCTGTCCAGCTCATGGGCTCCAAGGTATGAGTGCTGATCTACCCATATAATCCGACGATACGACGTGTGGACTCATTGTTTGGATGCAGGTGCATCATCTGTCGGAGTCTCTTCGCCGCGAGCAGCAGCGCAAGCAACAGGCCGTCGTCGCGTCTCACCAGCTCAAGCGCGGACTCGTGGTCGAGCGCTGCCAGCGTGAAGAGTGCGATTCTATCGATTGGTATGTTATCGTCAGTGTTCATAGTCTGACTGTCGGTGTGTGTCTGTTGTGTAGCCTACTCCAGCAATGCATAGAGTTGGAAACCTGTCTGTCGTCCTTCGAGCGCGCCGCGTTCCAGTCGGCTGACCGCGCGCATTCCGTTGAGAAAGAGAATTCTGTGCTTCAACACGCAGTCACTCAGCTGTGTGCGTATGCTAAGGAGCTCGCGGACTCACAGCACGCGCTGCAGGACGAGCTCAAGCAGCTCGAACTGCGAGGCCGTGTCGAGTCGCAGGTGTTTGGCTAGTTGACTTGTCCACTAAGTGCGATGGATACATTCATGTAAAGTTCGTCTGATTCAGCCTCATTTTCTAGGTTATTCAAGCCTACCCGTCACGTCCAATGGTTCAGATTCGCTTCGTTGTTCTGTATGATTGGCTATATATTTCTTATGGGTGCATATGATTGGCTAAAACCTGGTTTGTCATCCATTAGGGTGGCTGATCGATTGTACCTCCTCGTGCTCGGCAAGCCACGAACAGCTAAGCTACAGACGTCTGCTGCCGTCATTTCGCATTCACGCGTCACGAAGAGCAAGATGAGCACGCCAACTGAGACCCACGAGCACCTGACGCTGAGCATCGTCGGCCTCGGCAACCCGCTGCTCGACATCAGCGCTGACGTCGACCAGGAGCTGCTCGACAAGTACGGCCTCAAGCTCGACAACGCCATCCTGGCCGAGGAGACCCACCTGCCGCTGTACACGGACATCACGACCAAGTACAAGCCTGTGTTCGTGGCCGGCGGCGCCACGCAGAACTCGATCCGTGTGTCGCAGTGGATGCTCAACAAGCACAACAAGTCGGCCACGTCGTTCTTCGGCGCCGTGGGCAAGGACGCCCACGCGCAGAAGCTCAAGGAGTGCGCCGAGACGGACGGCGTGAACGTGCACTACATGGAGCACGAGGAGCAGGCCACGGGCACGTGCGCCGTGTGCGTGCTGGACTCGGAGCGCTCGCTGGTCGCCAACCTCTCGGCCGCCAACACGTTCCACCACGACCACCTCGACGACGCGCGCAGCCAGGACATCATCACCAAGGGCAAGATCTTCTACTCGGCGGGCTTCCACCTCACTGTGTCGCCGACGGCCATGCTCAAGCTCGCGCAGCACGCGCAGGACAACAACAAGATCTTCATGCTCAACCTGTCGGCGCCGTTCATCGTGCAGTTCTTCAAGGACCCGCTCATGGCCGCCATCCCGTTCGCCGACTTCGTGTTCGGCAACGAGAGCGAGGCCAAGGAGTTCGGCGTGGCCCACGGCTGGGGCGACGACCTCCAGCAGGTCGCGCTGCGTCTCTCGCAGCTGCCAAAGAACTCCGGCGCGCGCGCTCGCACCGTCGTGTTCACGCAGGGCGCTGAGTCCACGATCGTCGCCCACAACGGCGAGGTCACGACCTACGCTGTGCCAGCGCTCTCGGCCAAGGAGATCGTCGACACCAACGGCGCCGGCGACGCGTTCGTGGGCGGCTTCGTGTCGCGCCTCGCGCTCGGCAAGCCAATTGCTGACTGCGTCAAGGCTGGCCACTGGGCCGCGCAGGTCGTGCTCCGCCACTCGGGCTGCACGTTCCCTGCCGAGTGCGAGTACACCGACTAGACGAGAAAGGCCGTCCTGTCGACGAGTCGTGGCTAGAGCGTGGTTAGCTGTTCGCTCGGCTCGAGCAAGAGCGATGGGAGCCGCCTGTCACTGAGCAGGCTTCCTCTTCCCTCTTCCTCGGCGCCATTCAGAGTAGATGGCTGTCGCAGGGGTCTTCATTAGCATTGCCGCTGCCCACCGTAATAGAACGCACCGTTTTGTTTTCAAATGACTGTGTGGTATTACTTTGACGTGCATATCAATATGTATCGCCACTACCGCATCCCGTACTCAACTACTGCTGGCTGTGACCGACCGTGGCTCGTCGTTGAGGTGGGTGCTCGACGCTCTGAATGTGCTGCCCCTCAGGGGATCCCTCCGCAGTAGCCGAGTGATCCTTCGCAATGATCTCCCCGCCGCCCAGAAGTGCGAGAATTGCGACACCCTTGATGATGAGTTGCTTCACGCATGACCACGTGCCCTGGACGATCCGTGAGTGACGGATACGAAGCAGATTCACGATCTTGCGTGTGAGGCGTGGGTACGCCCACTTGCGCAACGCTAGGTACTGTGGCGTGCGAGCCGTGAGGTTCGCCTGGTCCCCAACCGTAGTCGAGCTCGTTTCACGCTTCAACTTAGGCGTGGGAGAGCTGGCACTTGCCTCCTTTAGTGTTGTCCCCGCTCGAAGAGCCGCTAGTTTGTTGATGAGATCGTCGAATGGCCCAGGCCACGCATGGCCCGTGCGCTCATCGGTTTGGAGGAAGGTAAGGATCATGTTGTCAACGTGGTTCATCGACGTGTGCGTCAACATCACGCGCGCAGCAGCCAGCGTCTCCGCCAAGCCGCGCTTTGAAGCCTCAGCCTCCACGTCTCTGAGCGCGCCAAGAATCGCATCTTCGTAGAGCGAGACGCAGCTGCTGGCTACGACCGTTGAGATGCCCTTGAGGTTCTCCAGGAGTAGCTTGTGGTTGAGAAGCAAGTCGTCCAAGAAGTCCACGAATCCGCACAGCGACGATGTCCGGAGATACGTCTCAGCTTCATATTCGAATACGAAGTCCCCGAACCAGAGGAGGTTTCGATCGGTGCGCGGCACGAAGAGCTGGTAGCGTTCGCGGTTGGCCTCGTCCTTTTGCGTCTTCTTGTCTTCTTCGGACGGTGACAAAAACGTGATGGATGTGAGCTGGTCCCGAGCTGCGAGTTGCTGTCGTACGCGACCAGAAGCACGTTTTCAAAGCCCGAGCGACGAAGTGGAGCGATCATGTCGGCAAGCGAGCGACGGTACACGATCGACGAGGTCTGCTGCGCGGCGTCCAACTTAGCTTTGAAGTACTCCACGAGCTTCGTCGCGGGCTTGGCAGTCGTCTTGGAGTCAAGAAGTTTTGAGTTTTCCAACTCGCGTAGAGCACTGAGCAGTAGAGAGGAAAGCCACGCGCGAGTCGCAGCGCGAGCTTTGCGCCATGTCACGGGCTCTTGTGCCACGAACGCTTGCAGCGCGACGAGCACCGCGCGTTTCTCAAACACGGAGTGGATGCGGAGCTGCTGCATCTCGTCTTCCAGATCGCCAAACACTTGGCAGAGGCGATGCAGTTGAGACGACTGGAAGTAGTTCAACAAGAACCGAACTTCGTACAAGCCGGGCTCGCGAGGAGTCGTCACGGTGACGCGGCCAGCACAGGGCTTGTCGTCGCTTGCTTCGTGGAAGGCGGACGACGGCAAAAGCTCGATTCGAGCGCAATGCTGGGTCGCGCTGGCACCGGATGCGTTCGCGCTGTCGCTGACTTTGAAGAATCCGATGCAGTTGCGACTCTTTGGGTCTGACAATACGCTGTACGGCACTCCGTTGATAGTCCACGAGAGATCGAGTCGACCGCTTGTCTTCACGAGAGGCTGCGCATACGTGAGGCTCATGAACATGTTGAAAGTTCCGATCTGGATCGGGTTCGACAGGTACTGGCTGAGCACGTCGTAGTTGTCTTTTGCGTCTCTCACAACGTCAAAAATTGGCGCAACCACCGACTTGACGCCTCGCTTGCTGCCTTTCTTGTTGGCTTTGTTTGCACTTGATCCGCCTTGGTCTTTCGCGCCATCGGTGCCCTTGTCGCCATCCACGTACCGCAGATAACAGAACTCGTACGCGTGGAGGCCGTGCTTGGCGATGTAAATGCCCGCACCGTTGCCGTGAGAAAACCGCTCGAAGTGGCCGTCATCCTCCGCGACACAGTTGTTCACCGGTCGAAACTTGACTTGGCCGTTGACAACCTGTCAGTTACGACACGCAAGAACGCCGCATCAGCCCATGATTCCCCTTGTACGAACTGAAGTGACGCAAGTATTTACCTTCCGAGCCTCTCGAGTCTCGTAAACGGCTTGGCTCGCCGCTCGGCTAAACTTTGGCTGCAAAACAACAAGAAACACAGAGTCACGACCAACACTCGCTCTACTCGAGGCTACTTACTGGCTGTCTTGATCTCACCTGTGGTCCGAATCTGGGTGTCGCTGACGGTTTGGGTCCCTGTGCGCCTGCAGCATCTTCGGTCTCTTGGATCACGACCTCGATGTCATTGTGGTTCGCGCCACTGTCCACAGGAGGCGCCCTCAGACCCTGCAGGTGCACGCGTTGCTCGCTGATATCGATCTCGTTTTCGCTCGACACACACTTGAGGTTCTTTTTCCAGCCAAACGTCTGAGCATGTTGTTGCTCCAGCAATCGGTAGCAAATGCACTCGCTCATCGTTCGCCGGGTTACATCACCCGGCGCGCGCGCAGGGAACATTCCGATCGCATCGAGCTTGTGGTAGCGTTGCGAGGCGTTGACCTGCCAGCTGATTGTGAGCTCGCCTTCGTGCTCGTTGAGCGCATCGGCGAGCACGACGTAGCTAAGACGAGGCATTGCGTCCAACACAATGAGGTCCTTCTTGGCCTTGTATACTTCGTCGAAGGCGTCTTTTTTGTCCATGGAAGAGTCGTCGCCAACTTCCTCCGCGCCACTCGCAGTTTTTGACGTGACCAACGACGAGTCCGTGGTGTCGACTTCCTCGATATAGTCGAGATACGTGTTGATCACGGCTCGATTCAGCTCCAGTATGGGAGTCACAGCCGCTGCGATGACCAGCCCCAAGTAAGCGTTGGCTGGGCTCACCAATGCTGGAGGATACACGAGGAACAAGTTGATGAGCTGCGCAATCGCACTAACCCACTTCAAAAAGGTGGTCACGAACAGCGTCGTATCGTTCAAGAGATACACGGCGTCCGCGTCGTCCTTGCTGGGGAGTAGCTTGGTTAATGATCTGGATACTCGCCATTTCGGCTTCTTCAACCGCTCGGTCTCGAGCGTGTCGGCTTGAAGGAAATTCGGGTTGAAAATGTAGGTGAGCAGCGGACCGAGGTTGAAGATTTCAGCACAGATGGACACGAATGCCGCTCGTGGAAAGCACAGCCAGAACAAACTCACGACTTTGCCTTGCACGGCCATCAACTGGAGCTGTCTGGCCTCTACACTCGGCTCCATCGAGAAAGTTTCGTTCGCGCGCTCTTCGACTTGGAATGTCTTGTACTGATGGTCCGTCCACACGCCAGTTGAGATGCAAAGGACGTTCCAAACGGCAGCGCGATCCGATTCTTGAAGAACGCAACCTTCCACTTCCAGTTGAAGCTGAAGCACAGCTTGTTGACTCGCCTCCAACATTGCGTCGACGTCGGCTGCAACTGCCTCTTCGCATACATATCTTCATGGGAAAATCTCTACGCGACGAGATTTCCGATGGCGCGAACCGTCGTTTGAATCATCATGTGGAAGTAAACGCGGAAGCAAAGCCATGCCGCACCCACGAGTCCGTACTTGGTGATGACTTGCGCTCGAGTAAAGCTGTAGAAGTCGTCGTACACGTCGTCGAACTCCTGGAACATCGGATGCTGCAGCGCACGCTCCTTGACCCACTTTGGCACGCACATCCATAGCTTCTCGCTGATACGTTTACGTACGTTCGCAACAGCGATAGTCAATTGCGTCCACTTCGGCCCAACGCATGGGATTGTCGAGATCTTCTTGGAGATACGCTGGCTCATATCCCACTGCACTAAGAAGTCGCCCTGGTGAACAGCATTTTGGATTCCGTCGAAAGTGTGCTTGGTGTTGTTGTAGCTCTGAGTCTTCTTTTTGGTGGTTTGCTTCTGCTTGCGTGGCAGCGGCAGCGGAGCCCACGCGTACAAATCCAATGCCAACAGCGGGATGCACGCAAACACGAAGGTGATGATGAGCATGAGCGCGACAAACCCCACGAAAGTGTTGAACTGGGCAAACGTCGCGTTCGGGCACTCGAGTCTTCCTTTTGTGTAGAGTTTGAGGTCGTGGAGCGTCTCATTTGACTTCTTGCGGTACGTGGATTTGAACAATCCGGCAAGGCTCGTTGATATGAAAAGCACCGCTGTCTTAATGGACAAGTAGACGGGCGTCACAAACAGTGTGCCCACTTGTTCACAGAACGCCAGCGCCGTCTTGTTCATCGGGATGTCGATCATCATGTGCCATTTCTGGATCTTCAATAAGATGTCGGCACGCACAACGACGTACAGCAGAAACGCCGCCGCCACCACCTTGAGCAAGAAGATATACAGCCCGAATCCGCTGAAGCACTTGTAGTTCTCGAGGAGCTGCTGCAGATTGATGAACGACAAGACGTCACTGATCCAGCGCACCATGCCGTCGAGCCTGATGAATGCGACGAACCTCCACACGCTCCAGTTGAGCAAAACTTGATATTGCTTCCTCAGCGCGTCGAGGGAAAGAGTCGGAAACCTGTTGGTGACGTCGAAGTTGAAATTTGTCGACACGAGCGCCATGTTGACGGACAAACTGACGACTGCGAGCGAGTACTTGAGAAAGGTGACGACCATGTGGAGGAAGAGCATCCCAGCAAATCGCGACTGCCGCGAGATGAATCCATGGCGAGCTGACTTCCGTGTTTGCTTGGCGAAGACACCCATCTCGCTCCAAAACTCCTTCCAGCTGGAGCGATTCTCAGCAGAGACTCCAAATCCTCCGATCCAGAACAGAGCGGACAGCACAGCCTTCCGCAGTAACACGGAAGCATCCCGATGCTCACGCACGACGAACGGCCCACAGCGTCCAAGCTCCCCAGCGGTCTCCAAGGCTTGATCACCGGAGGCCGTCGGACGACGAACGTACTTGGCGATGCACTTACCACCGTTCCAGAAAATCGATGGATGGAGATTTTTGGACACGGCCCCAGTCGCCACTTCAGCATGCGTTTCATCCGCTGCAGTGATTTGCGTGGCGTCAGGATATATTGGGATTTCGAGAATGATCGACTTGCTGGTCTTTCCGCTGCCGTCGAGTACACTGGCGCTGGCGTCCGCCTCGCCAGTTGCAGTTGTGATGCCAAGTGCAGCTCGTCGGGCGCGGATCTCAGTGATCAGCTCAGTGATGATGTACTGAAAGGCGTGCTGCGCGACTGGCGGTGCTTCTGTGAAAGACCTCCAACACTCGTGCAGAACCCAGCACGAGTCCTTCGACTCTCCGTCCGACAGCACTGCCACAGCGCCGATTCTCGGGACAAGCGAGCGAGCTGTCCACCACAACTCGGGTTGCCTCAACCGATTCGGTTGTCCCCACCACCACGTCCATTTCCTCGGAGAAAACCGATTCCGATAAACATCGAGTCGATATTTCACCTCTTGCAGCCTCATCTCGAGCGTGGATCTGATCTCTGCCAGTTCTCGGGGGTCGTTTTCTTGCAGTTTCCCTAGTATCGAGGCACGCAATAAATCTGCAGTCCGCGCTACGGCCGCTGGCATGACAACGATCGAATCGCCAGTCAGCGGCTTTCCACCTTCGATCCGGAAGCCGAAAGTCGCATGTAATCCACTGGCGAGCGTTTCACTGGTTGTATACACACGAGCATGTGGCGTCGCCAGCCGACAAAGCGAGTCGCTCGACGTCTCATTCGACAATCGGCCTTTTTCTTCTTCCAGCTCTTGCACGATCTTGGACAATTGAGCGATCTTGACTTTCAGTGCGGGGGGAACTTGGGATAATTCCGAACCTTCATTCGTGGCCTCCTCGAGATCGAGCTTCGCGACTTCGAGTTCTTGCTCGATCGTGCGGACGTCGCGGATGTAGTTCTCGTCCACACTCCTCGGTGCTACGTAGCCATTAGCGACGTTTAAATGCGCTGCGAGACGCTCGTCAACTGCGCTCGAATGAAGCGAAGCATTGACGGCGCGCACGTCGACGAGAGGCGTGGTGCCGAAGCATGTGTGGACGCTGTTCACCCCAGGAACCACAGCCAGTAGATGGGTTCGTCCGAGCACGGCACGTGTTTTGATATCAGTGTCTTGGGAGCACCTCACCAAATAAACTCGATAGACGCCAGGAGGTAAGCTCAGCGCAAAAGAAGACGGAAGCCGCACTTGACCGCGGCTCTCTCCTACAGCAGCGACACTCTTTTTTCCTTGGAGCTTTTCATTATTGGCCGCACGAGTCGACGCCAGAGCTGCTTGGAACGCCTTCGGAGCCCACCACTCACCATGTTCCTCGCAATCTGCAGCGCTGTTCTTCCACCAGAGCAGGATGAAGAATGGGCGACTGAACTTCGCTTCAAGATCTTCACGGACGAGGTATAATCGGTCTCCACGCTCCAATTTCCCGTTCGATTTCCACGAAATCTGCAGAGGGCTGGTCGCTGGATACTCGTACGCTGAGCCGTCGTCTAGACAATTCGAGCTGTCATCTTTGTCATCACTTTCAAAACGGGCTTGCAATGAGGGAAGTACAGTTGCAGTCACGTCAGTGTCGGAGTTTGATGAAGAGTCACACAGGACCGGAACTTGGCGAGCACCACACCGACGTCACGCTTGTCCTCAGACTTTATCTCTGCCAAGTCCTCTGTGAACTTGCCGTCGCCGTCGAGCACGCTCAGCAGCGCATCAAGAACGAAGGATGCCTGCCCGGTGAGCTCTGTCGCAGTGGCGGCATCTTGACGGAGCTGCGTGATCCGGGCTCGACATGACTCAATTTGAACATCCATTTCACCGTCTTGGTCTCCGGTGGGCTCGTCTTCCTGGACTTTAGCATCGCCATCATCACGCTGCGCTTGCGATGAGTCGAGAAGCTTCTGCAAGTTCGCTTCTTCTGCCCTAATATCGGCTGCAAGTTGATCCGCTCGTCTGTCGTCTTCCGTAGTCCGCTTAAAGAGCCGACACACAATATACCGCGACTTGTTGTGGTCACTTTCGGCAACGCCGTCATTGTTGTTGACGTGGAGGTAGAAGACATCGTGTGGGAAGCGCAGCACGCCTTCACGAACGTCGCTTGCCGGGACGAGAGACGAGTAGACTTGACTTTTCTTGCTTAGTGTCGCGTCTGAGACTCCCTCTGACGTGGCATAACAGCGCATTTGACTCTGCGACGTCCCACCATCCCAGACATCCTTGACAACGCGAATTTCCTCAGGCTTTGGCTTGCGACCGAAAAGTGACCGCTTCGCGAGATTCCAGATTTGGCCGCCGTTGTCTTTGACTTGGGCGTTCTTCCCCTCACCATCCGAGGTTGTGATCTCGAAACTTACGAAGAGTTGGTCTGCATCGTCAGTTGTGGCTTGCTCAATACCGTTCACTTTTGGGACTTCTTCACTCTGCGCGTCTCCTTCAGGTACACTGTTGTTCGGCTGGGCTTTTTGATCGAACATGCCATCGAAACGGGATTCGAGGCCAATCCCAACGTCACCAGTGTCCGCGAAGCTGATCTCGTACGAGAGCAATTGCTGTCTTGAGTTCGCTCGGAAGTCGCTCGGTCTCAGCACGAGCGGTTCCTTAGGGAATTGATTTGGCTCCTCTTGGATTTTCATCGTGGCGTGCCGACGATCTTGCAGTCGTTCTAATTGTTCAGACTCTGGGTCGTTTCTCAACAGCGTGGCGATTGTAGCGTGATCGCGAGGTAAAGAACCGAGAATTCTTGGAAGTAGAAACGGCACAATGAAGGCTTCAGCCACCATCTTCCAATCCATCCCATTGGAAGACGAGTCGAAATACATCATCAGTAGCCGCTTTCCTCTTCGTTCATCAGGCGTAACTCATCCAGGTCGCTGCGGCCAATCATCTTCTTCCCGTTGGCATCCTTGATCCCACCACGCTTCTTCACGACGTATTGAGCGGCCGTACAATGGCGCACCGCATCGGAGACCGCGAAGTTGACGTTTCGATACCGCCCAAAACAAGGCGGCGGTCCAAACGAAAGCGGCACGAAGTGGGTTTTTGATACGCCCAAGCGCGGATACGGCTCAGCCACTGTACGAAGCGCGGTCTGCCAAGAACTTTTGTCCACGGTGGCTTCTCCAATACAACGACGCAGTTGATTGAACGCGCCTCTCGACATCCACGGCGTGGTGGAGAACCAGTCGAACAGCTTCATCGAGTCGACGGCGTGGTCACGACCATTGTATTCGTCCATACTGACGACGGACGACTCACTCGCGCTCCTCTATAGGAATTGAGTCGACGACCCCGGGAAAAACTCACGCGGCGAACTCCCCACCGGCGAAGTCTCTGGCTGGTCTCTGCGAGCGGAAAAACGATCTGTGGTCTCAACGAGAGCTCTAGCCTCTTGCCTCTCGGCTTGGATGAAGAGTCGTGCTCGCGTAAGGGGTCAGCCATTGGTCCTTACAAGGCGTGCGACCTGTGGAGGACCACGTCCGTTTCAGGGGGGGTGCTGCTTGCTCTTGCCAGGGACGAAGCCGTGAGCCGTGACAAAGCGGTGGCATGGTAGTGTCACCGCCATGGGCTTGCAGTGAACAGACACATCCACGTCGGTTGGTGGGGGGGGAGATTGGTCAAAAACACTTCGACGCAAGCGCGTTGCGAAACGGCGGTGGACGAGTGGATCTGTGAATAGGGGAGCGTCCGCCACGGCGCACCATTCGTGTGAAGGCAGCGTGCTAGAGGCGAGTGGACGGGTGACGTGGGGGGTTCAGCAATTGCAAAGCGTCCGCTAAATAGAGCGTGCAGTGGATGCGCACGCATGTACGCACGTCAATAGTCGTGCAATGTACTTAAGGTCGCCGACTTGTCTGTCAGAAGCTGATTGTGACCATTCCTAAACTAAACTTATCCATTTGGTCCATAATTGACCAAAATACGGGAAGTGATTTGGACACCCTCAAAATCTCTTTGGACACCCTAGGGTTAGGTTAAACTGCATTTTCAACCAATCAAAGGACATATTAGAAGGTGAACACAGCGCGCGATCAGCGCGCTGTAGGCACTCTCCGCTCCCGCTGCGCTAAAGAGCTGCGATGCCGCCAACCTTCGGTGGCGGCCGAATAGATTGTATGTTTATCGGGTTGCTTGCCGAGACATAGGATCTCGGGCGGAGGCCGCCCTCGCGGGTTGAGTCCGCAAGCAGACTCCTGTTGGGGCGTCTATTTTTCACCAATCAGCATATGGTATTTCGCTCGAAAATGGTGTCCGAAGAGATTTTGAGGGTGTCCAAATCACCTCCCCAAAATACAGCATTTAGGAAATGCAATGCATTAAGTTAATATAATATCAATAATTGACAAAAAATGAAGTTGGTGTAGAATTCAGGCCTTTAAAAAATCAGCCCCTAATTCTGGGGTGCTGCAACTAATCAGTCCCCAAAACATTTTTGCATAGTCAAATCGGTCTTTAAAGTCACGCACAATATCTAATCAGTCCCCAAAACGGTTTTGTTTGGCCCATTCTGCTTCAAAAACAAGGTAAAAAAATGCCAAGATAAGCGCCATTTTTTCTCGATTTGCTCGTGAGGGACTGATTAGACTGTCGAAAATGTTCTGGGGACTGATTAGTAGCAGAACCCCAGAATCAGGGGCTAATTTGTTAAAAGGCCGTAGAATTCATTGAAATCTTTGAAGCAGAAATTGCCACCAAGTCGACGACGCGTCAATACATCAACAACACAATAAAATCTGTAACTCACTGAACTCGTTCCACCACGGCAGTCTTTCCATCGAGCGAACACTGTCGAAAGATCTTCTTGGCTTCAAACTGGCGTGTGAATGTGCTCAGAATGGGGGGGGGCTGCACCATTTTCTCAATCGTTGTGGTGGTGTTGATTCGTCGGAGTCGCCTTTGCTTTTGCTGTCTTTGCTCTCCAGTTTTGGATGTGGGAGTAAGTTGTGTGAGCGCAGTGCAAACGCACAGTATTTATTCCCTCTAAATTATTGGCGATGTCAGCATTTGGAAGGCCACACAGATCACCATTTTTTGCACAACAATGACCTTCATCCTGGAGCTTGAAGGAGCTCGTGGTCTTCATTTTAATCCACAGTTGTAGAACGATTTTTAGCCACTTGCGAGTGACTTTCAGATTGTATGAGACTGAGGGGGGTTGTGTTGGTTGTGGATACAGTCAGTGAACCAATGACATCAGTTGCTTTTACGTAAGTCACGAAGGGATGTGTTGCTAGTGTTGAGCTCACTTGTAGCAACACATCCTATCGTAACCACTACTCACCCTGCTTAGACTATTCAACGCAGAATCCACTCTCTAGGTCATACTGTCGTTGTTGCTATTATCACCACACCACGGAGCGCCTTGCACGGGACGTCGTTTGGCTTGTGGCTGATGTGGAGTTTGAATCAGAGCTCCAATTAGGGTCAGCGATGC